>OZ024917.1:12255145-12382942 GCA_964017125.1 Flabesymbios commensalis
CTCTGATAAAAATGAGAGAAATTGATGATAAGGTCAGCATAATATTTTTTAGTGAGACGGGCAGCATAACTGAATTAAATGCCTTGAATTATTTCATATATTTATCGTGATCGCAGTGGGCCACTCACCTATCATAAGATGCTATTTTATGAAGGTGCATTTTCTGTCACGTTAGACAAGGAATTCAATATGATGAATTAGAATGGGAAAGCCCGTGCTTTTGGCGGTGGTTTCCTAATCATGTCGTCACTTTATTATTTCTCTATAATTAATTTGACCTTGGTGATAAATTTATCACGCCAAATACGTCCCTATATAGAAATACTAGTAATGGTTTCCAGTATGTAGACAGTAAATGTAATGCGTGAGCATCTATTATTATTTTTTAAGATAAAATAATAATTTCTCACTTACGAGGTAATCATTTCGTTAGCTAAAATAAATACTATTTTATTGCTCACGAAATAAATACTATTTTGTTTGGGTTAATCTGTTCAATATTATTTTCTATGTACATGTTTAATTTGGCTTGGTAACAATCCATTCCGTGAGCTGAGAGTAAATATTTTTTTGCTCTTATTTCGAAAGCATAATACATATTGTCAAAATGGTAATATATTTGATTTGTGTACAAGTAGTACGGTGTTTTATAATTGTGATTTTATATTATTATAAACACCACTGGCCTCTAAGCTTCCTGTTTGAATTGGTAAAATGTAATATTTTACAAAACTGGTTAGGGGGCCACCATTCAATCACTCCAGGGGAGGGTAGGGCTGGAGTTGATAATTTTATATTTTATTACATGTTTATATAGAACAGTGCTTGAAGTAAATATTTCATCTCATGCAGGGTCCGCCCGAAATTATTTATTTTAAAAATCACCCAGCCCCTCCCCCCCCCCCCCCCCCTGGAGATTGAATGGTGTGTATCTTACACGTGGCCTGCACCACTGACGTCCAGTTAATGTCACAAGAGGCGATTCCTAGTTTTGACTTCGAAACGTCTTGCAAGAGAATATAATTAAAACTTTTTGAAAATCTTCAAATAATTCAACATAGATTGTGATATAATTATCTTATCAGATACAAATCCCTGCAAACCCGCACCAACTTGCTCGTGGTTCATCTTTGTATCAGTAATTTGTTGATGGCCGTCACAGGATTCCCACTCTTCATCATATCAAGCCTCAGCACCAAGTGGATTTTCAACCAGTCAGGTGAGATTCAAATATAATAGTCACATAGAGATTTTAAAAAGCTAGCAATAACGTTGCTTAGCCCTTTAACCGCCGTTGCCGCATGTATTCGGGTTTTCACTTTTTATTGGCACATTAAGTACCACATTTTAAAGATGTTAAAGATAAAATGTGACATCAACCAGCATGGTTTGAAACGAGTTAACCTCCATTTTGTCAAATCTGAATAATTTTCACTCACTTAAAGTTGTGGATCGCGTCAGCGAGACACAACTTCAAGTGGGTGTAAATTCGACTTGAATAATTTGGCGGTCAGAGGGTTAAGGACGATAGGCTTTTCTAGTAATAAAACAAGGTTCCTCTCGGTTGTATTCTACTGGGTTACTGGACAGACACAACTTGAAGTTTACATCAAGGTCATATAGAACGTCATGTACAAAGCGAGTATGTTTAAACTAAACCAAAACAGTATAGAACTGACATTAACTAACTAGATTGGAATTGTGACTATTCAAGTAACTATAATATTTGGGCTTGGTTTTATGAGTTTTTGTGGCGGCCATTGTAAATTTTTTTTTTTTTTTTTAATATGACAGATTGATTGGAATTTCGCGTATGAGTTTTTTGGCAGCCCTTCTGAACCGGAATTTTAGACTTCAGATTTCGGACTTCAGATTTCATATTTAAGAAGTCCCCACTGAGCTTTAGCACTTGTAGATAGATATATATTTGTTTGTCAAATGTAATCGCATTCAGAGTGCCAAGTACACACATTGGACGCAAGCCCAACATTAAAACAACATTGATTCAACGTTTTGTGTTTGAATAGAATTGCAACTGTTATTTTAAGGTTTCAACTGTCCAAACCTAATACACAATATTGGTTTAATACTGGGCCACTGTCTGCGACGCTGGCCCGAAATTAAAACATTGGATAAATGTATTTATAAATGTCGAGAATCACCCGACGTGTACCCTATTGAACCAACATTGGACCCTATTATAGGCCTACTGCCGTGCAAGCCAAAAGGCAGTATATGCTCACTTTACAAGTAAGCAAATACTGCATTTTGAATTTGACGAGCAGCATAGTGCAGTATCTGCTCACTTTACAAGTAAGCAGAAACTGCCTTTTGCTATTCAAGAGTATAGTGATCCATGAAATCATCGATGAATCAGGAAGAACATGTTGGATGACTTAGAAAAAGTCATAGCACCCCTCCTGGCTACTCTGGGAATGTCAGAATTTCAAGTTGATTAGATAGAAACTCAGGGGGAAATAGCGTCTTACAAAAACGTGCCAAGAATAATAAGTTTAAAGCTCCGTCGAAAACTCAATATATTTGGGCATAGCCCAAATATAATTATAGACCAACTGGTTGCTTTCTTGAGTCTTGTGTGAACTAGGTGTTGAGCCCTTGACTCCTCGACTAAAAGTGACGAGACCAACGGATTTCAAAGTGACACTTTAACCCCAAGATGAAGGATATTAACCCCCGATGGTGCCACATCACGATTACCATGATCATTTAATGCAACGTCCACACTGACAAGTGGTCAAAATAAAATTAGAACCCAAACTAAAAATTACAAGCTTACGACACATAATGTGTTAAATGATATTTATTTAGTAACTAATTATTACGAGTTTACACAAATTATCCATGCCTTTTCATTACATATTAAACTTATTCCAAAACACAAATATAGTTCAATAAAAACAGTTTATCATAATTTACGTCTCTGTGGAGACAATTAATAGCTGTTATAGTCCAGGTGCTAAGCAAAAAATCGCGCATTCGTGATACAAGTATGAAATTTGTCACACAGCTAAAATGGATCTCGGCTCACGACCATCTCGGACTACAGGTGACCTCGGCCCACTGTGTGACATACATTTCTATGACCTCGGCCATTTTTGCAGCCATCTTGGATGCCATCTTAAATAATGGAAAAGGCTAAAGTGGGAATCACGGGGAGTTTTAGTATGTTATTTCTGATAGTATTCGGAAGGTTTTTCACAACATTTCATGCACATCTGTGAGATCCGGATCAGATCCGGATCATAATACGGATCTGGATCATATTCCGGATCATCCCTGAAATCTAATCGTTTGTTCCTTGGCTCGAGTAAAATAATCATGGTAAAATCTTCATGCAAATAGATTTGTTACTTGATAGACATACAGACAGACAGACAAAAAAAACTAACTCGACCAAAACATATATGTCAGTCTAGAATCAATACTACTTGTTTTAGAGTAATGGTCTAGATAACTACCACTGTTTACCAGATATTATTCAGTTACCAACCATATTCACGTAGAATGTTTGAAATTTGAACCTTGAGGAGATCAGATACTTTGCCTTTCTTTGGTCAACCCAAGGTTCAGGTCATAGCAGAGCATCTATCGCCATCACTTGTGTCTGTGTAAGTGTGCCAGTGCAGATGTGGAAAGGGTGACTACTCATGGGGGATGGAATGAGGTGTTACTGTACGTTAGAAGGGGAGAAAGTCAACTGCCAAATCCAACTTTTTCAAAACAAATATTCTAGTCACTGCATGTTCACTGTATCATATTTCCATGATTTCACTACAAGGCGATGTGACCATGGTAACGTTTTTTGTACAGTAGTCCACATCAGTGCTCCAAAACCCAAAATACAAACCTAACTATCATTATTTGCTCTTATTTGCAGTTTGTGATTTCTACGGTAGCTCAGGCGCTGCTTTTGGTTTGATGTCCATTAACATTATGGCAGCAATTAGCATCGAGCAGTACCTGAGCTTCAAGGAGGGTGACCGTGGACGTAAGAAGAAACTGCGAGTTTACGTCTTTATAAGCATCAGTTGGCTGCTATCAATAGGATGGGCTTTACCACCACTGTTTGGTTGGAGTCGCTACAGACCAGAAGTCCTGCCTACTTCATGCTCCTATGACTACACCCAGCGAGACGAAATCAGCCAATATTTTCTTCTGTCTGTGGTTATCTGCGATTTAGTTATTCCCGTTTTTGTCATATGCCTATTTCATGTGTTGATTTTTAAACTTTTCATAAAGCATAAAACATACTTGACTAAAAAGAAGAGTAGACCAGTGATACAAGAGAGTGGGGTGGCCCGTAACGACCCCTCAGCCAAGTCACATAAGCCTACACTTTCTGAGAAAATTTCATTGACGGTGACATTCGAGAAGAAAAGGCATACAAAGAATTCACTTGGCATCACCAGTCGAAGTCATCAGTGCAAACAAAAAAAAGATAAATACAACAAGATGCAGTATCAAATCGTTGGAAGCCTTTGTTTGATGGCATTAGTTCATTGTTCGTCTTGGGCACCATATGCAGTTATTACATTGATGGCGCAATATGGCAACCAGAAAGACATATTGCAAGCAATTTCTGCAGTGGCAATCATTATGGCCAAGTCGTCTACAGCCTTTAACCCGCTTATTCTTCTTGTATTGCACCCGCCTATGAAGAGGGTTCTTAGACGATGGTATTCAAGTTCTGTTATTGTGTCAAGCTGGCACACGCCCACATCACCAGGTGATGCTGTGTAACTAGTGTTTATTGGGATGGAATCAGTGGGCATCTTTATTGTGGTCATGTGATCACTGCCATTGAGTGTACAAGTGTATAATAGGGGCCTATGGTATGGAGGTACACTTCACCACAATATGGGGCCCAGTGAAAGGAATGACTAGCAAACACGGGGCATTGACCCAATGTTGTTTTGATGCTGGGCCGACGTCGAAGACGGTGGGCCAACATCAAAACAACATTGAGTCAATGGCTCGTGTTTGCTGGGTGGCGAGCAGGTTAACACTCTGTCATTCTCTGTACTGTGCACGTGCAATTTGATAAATTGGTGAAACCGTGCATATACAAAATAAGACTGGAATGTTTTATCGCAACAGAGCTGAACACATCTGGTGCTACAATGATCATTATACGACTCTATACAGTAAAAAATGTCCCTGCTACTTAGACTGTGATTTCCTGCCATTAGACTCGTTTTGACTTTCTAAAATTTCATAGATGGCACCGGACAGTCATCTGTTTGATGGAACATCAGGGACATCACTTACTTTTTCGTTGTTAAAACCAATGCGCGATTGTCATCATGTTCTGACGGCCTGGTTGAGTTCGGGTGGATACTCAAATGTCCGGTTGAGGTGACCCTGTGCTGTCGGTCGGATGGTTGTTTACATGCTTAATATATAAATGAAAGGCAGGTTAGTAAACGTTGATCCAGTGTTGGGCCAATGCCTTGTTATTATTGTAAGACAGCGGTGGTAGGGGTCAGTCAGCATCTTAGATGATGTACCGGCATCGTGCCAATGTATATTTCAATAATAATGTTATGCCTATCACTAAGGAGATGAAGGACGGTACACAGCAATTCTGTGAAAGGCAGTGACATCACTCGATGAAAACAAGGTTATATAAGACCCCCTCCCCCATACTACATTCTGTGAAACTCAGTGATGTTACTCAGCAAAAACAAAGTTATGTAAGACCCCTCCTCCATACTTCATTGTATTAGCCAGCTCGGTGAAAACAAAGGAGGTCAAGGTCATTGTGTTTCACAGAATTTAGTTTCGGAGAGATACCTTCTTTTGACTTCCCCAAATCAATAGCCCCTCTGAATTGCCTTAGGGTAGTAGCTGGTTACTGTGACGTGACTATTTACTGTCTTATGCCTTGTCAAAGGTGTGATTTGAGCTGAGCGCGACTTTGCTTCACGTTCCGCGACGTGACGGCACATGGAGCATTGATTTGCTTAGACGTGTATCACAGAATTGAATGGGCTTATATTGTGGATACGAAGTGGGTGCATTTTCACTGTTAATGTCGAATTCTTGCTAGAGAGTTTTTTTCTTGTATATATTGTCAATGTTGCTGCATGTCCCTCTATAAATAAAACTGTGTATCAAGCATAACATTTTGTGACTTTTGTAATCGCATTCAGAGTGCCAAGTACACACATTGGACGCAAGCCCAACATTAAAACAACATTGATTCAACGTTTTGTGTTTGAATAGAATTGCAACTGTTATTTTAAGGTTTCAACTGTCCAAACCTAATACACAATATTGGTTTAATACTGGGCCACTGTCTGCGACGCTGGCCCGAAATTAAAACATTGGATAAATGTATTTATAAATGTCGAGAATCACCCGACGTGTACCCTATTGAACCAACATTGGACCCTATTATAGGCCTACTGCCGTGCAAGCCAAAAGGCAGTATATGCTCACTTTACAAGTAAGCAAATACTGCATTTTGAATTTGACGAGCAGCATAGTGCAGTATCTGCTCACTTTACAAGTAAGCAGAAACTGCCTTTTGCTATTCAAGAGTATAGTGATCCATGAAATCATCGATGAATCAGGAAGAACATGTTGGATGACTTAGAAAAAGTCATAGCACCCCTCCTGGCTACTCTGGGAATGTCAGAATTTCAAGTTGATTAGATAGAAACTCAGGGGGAAATAGCGTCTTACAAAAACGTGCCAAGAATAATAAGTTTAAAGCTCCGTCGAAAACTCAATATATTTGGGCATAGCCCAAATATAATTATAGACCAACTGGTTGCTTTCTTGAGTCTTGTGTGAACTAGGTGTTGAGCCCTTGACTCCTCGACTAAAAGTGACGAGACCAACGGATTTCAAAGTGACACTTTAACCCCAAGATGAAGGATATTAACCCCCGATGGTGCCACATCACGATTACCATGATCATTTAATGCAACGTCCACACTGACAAGTGGTCAAAATAAAATTAGAACCCAAACTAAAAATTACAAGCTTACGACACATAATGTGTTAAATGATATTTATTTAGTAACTAATTATTACGAGTTTACACAAATTATCCATGCCTTTTCATTACATATTAAACTTATTCCAAAACACAAATATAGTTCAATAAAAACAGTTTATCATAATTTACGTCTCTGTGGAGACAATTAATAGCTGTTATAGTCCAGGTGCTAAGCAAAAAATCGCGCATTCGTGATACAAGTATGAAATTTGTCACACAGCTAAAATGGATCTCGGCTCACGACCATCTCGGACTACAGGTGACCTCGGCCCACTGTGTGACATACATTTCTATGACCTCGGCCATTTTTGCAGCCATCTTGGATGCCATCTTAAATAATGGAAAAGGCTAAAGTGGGAATCACGGGGAGTTTTAGTATGTTATTTCTGATAGTATTCGGAAGGTTTTTCACAACATTTCATGCACATCTGTGAGATCCGGATCAGATCCGGATCATAATACGGATCTGGATCATATTCCGGATCATCCCTGAAATCTAATCGTTTGTTCCTTGGCTCGAGTAAAATAATCATGGTAAAATCTTCATGCAAATAGATTTGTTACTTGATAGACATACAGACAGACAGACAAAAAAAACTAACTCGACCAAAACATATATGTCAGTCTAGAATCAATACTACTTGTTTTAGAGTAATGGTCTAGATAACTACCACTGTTTACCAGATATTATTCAGTTACCAACCATATTCACGTAGAATGTTTGAAATTTGAACCTTGAGGAGATCAGATACTTTGCCTTTCTTTGGTCAACCCAAGGTTCAGGTCATAGCAGAGCATCTATCGCCATCACTTGTGTCTGTGTAAGTGTGCCAGTGCAGATGTGGAAAGGGTGACTACTCATGGGGGATGGAATGAGGTGTTACTGTACGTTAGAAGGGGAGAAAGTCAACTGCCAAATCCAACTTTTTCAAAACAAATATTCTAGTCACTGCATGTTCACTGTATCATATTTCCATGATTTCACTACAAGGCGATGTGACCATGGTAACGTTTTTTGTACAGTAGTCCACATCAGTGCTCCAAAACCCAAAATACAAACCTAACTATCATTATTTGCTCTTATTTGCAGTTTGTGATTTCTACGGTAGCTCAGGCGCTGCTTTTGGTTTGATGTCCATTAACATTATGGCAGCAATTAGCATCGAGCAGTACCTGAGCTTCAAGGAGGGTGACCGTGGACGTAAGAAGAAACTGCGAGTTTACGTCTTTATAAGCATCAGTTGGCTGCTATCAATAGGATGGGCTTTACCACCACTGTTTGGTTGGAGTCGCTACAGACCAGAAGTCCTGCCTACTTCATGCTCCTATGACTACACCCAGCGAGACGAAATCAGCCAATATTTTCTTCTGTCTGTGGTTATCTGCGATTTAGTTATTCCCGTTTTTGTCATATGCCTATTTCATGTGTTGATTTTTAAACTTTTCATAAAGCATAAAACATACTTGACTAAAAAGAAGAGTAGACCAGTGATACAAGAGAGTGGGGTGGCCCGTAACGACCCCTCAGCCAAGTCACATAAGCCTACACTTTCTGAGAAAATTTCATTGACGGTGACATTCGAGAAGAAAAGGCATACAAAGAATTCACTTGGCATCACCAGTCGAAGTCATCAGTGCAAACAAAAAAAAGATAAATACAACAAGATGCAGTATCAAATCGTTGGAAGCCTTTGTTTGATGGCATTAGTTCATTGTTCGTCTTGGGCACCATATGCAGTTATTACATTGATGGCGCAATATGGCAACCAGAAAGACATATTGCAAGCAATTTCTGCAGTGGCAATCATTATGGCCAAGTCGTCTACAGCCTTTAACCCGCTTATTCTTCTTGTATTGCACCCGCCTATGAAGAGGGTTCTTAGACGATGGTATTCAAGTTCTGTTATTGTGTCAAGCTGGCACACGCCCACATCACCAGGTGATGCTGTGTAACTAGTGTTTATTGGGATGGAATCAGTGGGCATCTTTATTGTGGTCATGTGATCACTGCCATTGAGTGTACAAGTGTATAATAGGGGCCTATGGTATGGAGGTACACTTCACCACAATATGGGGCCCAGTGAAAGGAATGACTAGCAAACACGGGGCATTGACCCAATGTTGTTTTGATGCTGGGCCGACGTCGAAGACGGTGGGCCAACATCAAAACAACATTGAGTCAATGGCTCGTGTTTGCTGGGTGGCGAGCAGGTTAACACTCTGTCATTCTCTGTACTGTGCACGTGCAATTTGATAAATTGGTGAAACCGTGCATATACAAAATAAGACTGGAATGTTTTATCGCAACAGAGCTGAACACATCTGGTGCTACAATGATCATTATACGACTCTATACAGTAAAAAATGTCCCTGCTACTTAGACTGTGATTTCCTGCCATTAGACTCGTTTTGACTTTCTAAAATTTCATAGATGGCACCGGACAGTCATCTGTTTGATGGAACATCAGGGACATCACTTACTTTTTCGTTGTTAAAACCAATGCGCGATTGTCATCATGTTCTGACGGCCTGGTTGAGTTCGGGTGGATACTCAAATGTCCGGTTGAGGTGACCCTGTGCTGTCGGTCGGATGGTTGTTTACATGCTTAATATATAAATGAAAGGCAGGTTAGTAAACGTTGATCCAGTGTTGGGCCAATGCCTTGTTATTATTGTAAGACAGCGGTGGTAGGGGTCAGTCAGCATCTTAGATGATGTACCGGCATCGTGCCAATGTATATTTCAATAATAATGTTATGCCTATCACTAAGGAGATGAAGGACGGTACACAGCAATTCTGTGAAAGGCAGTGACATCACTCGATGAAAACAAGGTTATATAAGACCCCCTCCCCCATACTACATTCTGTGAAACTCAGTGATGTTACTCAGCAAAAACAAAGTTATGTAAGACCCCTCCTCCATACTTCATTGTATTAGCCAGCTCGGTGAAAACAAAGGAGGTCAAGGTCATTGTGTTTCACAGAATTTAGTTTCGGAGAGATACCTTCTTTTGACTTCCCCAAATCAATAGCCCCTCTGAATTGCCTTAGGGTAGTAGCTGGTTACTGTGACGTGACTATTTACTGTCTTATGCCTTGTCAAAGGTGTGATTTGAGCTGAGCGCGACTTTGCTTCACGTTCCGCGACGTGACGGCACATGGAGCATTGATTTGCTTAGACGTGTATCACAGAATTGAATGGGCTTATATTGTGGATACGAAGTGGGTGCATTTTCACTGTTAATGTCGAATTCTTGCTAGAGAGTTTTTTTCTTGTATATATTGTCAATGTTGCTGCATGTCCCTCTATAAATAAAACTGTGTATCAAGCATAACATTTTGTGACTTGTTCATGCCGAAAGTCAACGTGAGTCACCGTAACCTTTAACATGGTGAAGAACCTGAGCCGAGCGCAAGTCATGACTCTCCATGACTTCTGACCCCAGAAAGAGAGAGTGAAAGTCAAGAATGGGTTGGTCTGTGCTAATGACTGCCATTAGGACTATCTGGGTACATGTTAGTGCTTGATTTTCCCATCGGAAGCTTGCAACTCAAGTGTGTATAATTATTTATGTAAGCAGTATGAGTAGATGGGACGATACAGATATATTTTTCCCCACTCTCAGTGGTGAGTACCCAAAATTTAATATAATACGTTTTGGCAGGCGTTTGAAATTTCAGTTATTTCACAAAATATTCCGAACTCTTTCAAATTCGCTTACTTAAATTCGCTTTTGCTTGGGATGCCACTCATGCGGTTAGCGGCATCGCTATGACATACGCTGGATTTAATGACGCTTGTAGCATCTTGAAGGAACGCTTTGGTGATGCAAACCAACTCATTTTCAAACATTTTAGTGCAGTAGAATTGTGGGGATAATCATAAGAAATACTCAGTTAGTGATAAAAGCACCAAACTATGCAGACAGTTAGTTGAGATGATACTCTTGAAATTAGCTATGGACCTAAGTTGAGCAAATCCAAGATGGCCGTCATTTTCAATATTGCGGTCAAATTTAAAACAAATCAATAAATTTTATTGTGGTCAATTAAAAAATAATTTAAAATTGAATATGTAATACAGAGAACAAATCGAGATTTAGGATAAACTAACCCGATTCAGTTTGCTTTCGCGGCCATTTAAAATATACAAATTAGACAATTTAGAGTCAAATCGATTGGGTTGTTCCTCTTATTTGATTCAAATGTAACTGTGGGTGAAATTTGGTGCTTTTATCACAACAGGGCTAGTTCACTCAGAAACCATGTTTGTCGACTGCACCTTTGGTCAAGATACTGTGCAGGGGTCTTCTATATGACACTAGTAAGTAGGGTAGATCTACTCTGGTTTTGGTACGGAAAACGTATATATACATGTCTTCAATAATATATAAAGCATTATTATGGTTATATAAATTCGTGATATCATGGAAGAGCTGTTTAATTGTTCACAGCTGCCTAACTGTTTTGTTTATCTTATTCAAAAGAATAATCCATGGAGAATGGTGTTTTAATTTTTTATTTTACTGCTCTGGTTACTGAGTTATTAAGGATTTAAGTTTGTTGTTTTTCATTGAAAAAAGTTAAAACTATTCTTATTTCTCAAGTGATCATAGATACATTTTACAGTACAAACTGTATTGTCTCATGTCAGTTAGACATATCTAAATTTATTATTTTGTGTGATATGGGTGATATGTGCATGTAATGTAATGGTTAATCTCGGTACTGGTATTGAGAATGTCATTGACTTGAAAAATATAACTCTATTTTAGTATGGTGCTTTTAAGTGTGGGCCAGCATCTGAGCCTTTGGCCCGCCATAAGAATGCTCTCCCCAGACCGTGGGAAATTGCAGTCAGAATTTGCACTAAATTCAGTGATGTGAATTATCTTTTTCGCTCTTTTGATTTTCGAGATTTTCTTGAATAATATTTAATTTTTTTCTTATTTGACTTTTCAAAATATAGTCAAAATGATACTAGACAATATCAGCTTTATTTTATTTTATTGTAAATCAGCACATACAGTGATATAAATCGCGCTATGCGGGAAAATAAAATAATATCTAAAAACATCAGACTTTACTGTAACCGATTTGACCCAGTCTCGGACAACTAGATCTAAGACTGGTTATGTGGGCTTTGTATATCACCTAACACGAGGCATTGATCCAATGTCAGACTAATGTCGGTTCATCGTCTGAGGTACTGGCCCAACATTATGCCGGTTCGGCTCAACGTATTGTGTTTGCTATTAAGAGGGTGGTTTGGTGTTGGCCAATGTAACATTATATTGGTCAATATTCTTACCACTATTACATACATATTGTACACACACCGAGTCGCTACTCCATAATACTTGATGGTGTATGGTATGGTGAACTAATTCCACTACATTTACCCAGTTTTAGTGCATTTATAAGACCTTTAAAACAATATCAATGATAATTTTGTACGTTTTATGGTATTTATATCGAAATAAACAAACAGTTATACTGCTTTAAGCCCTGCTAGAAGCCCGGAGCCTATCAAGTTTGTTGCACCTGTCTTTGTGTCCTGTTTAGCGAAAAGAGGGGTGTCGTGTGTGGGAAACGGTTGACATTTCTGGGAAACAGTTCTTATAAAGAAGTCAAATATAACGTTCGAGGTGAAATACTTGCTTGTTGGTAACAGTTTAAAAAGGCCGTAGCATAGCCTACCATGGCGATCCGCAAATTAGTATCATTTAGCGCTAATGCGCCACCTGGTGAATGTCTCACACTCATAAAATTTAGGGATGCTGCGTCTAGCCCCACCTGGTGAGTGATACCATTGCTTTAGAGGTTATTGTTTGATCCCGGTATTAGAGCCAGGTGTGTTTGGAGGCCATTTTATGCCATTGTTTAACCGATCATGCTGTTGGGCAGTCTGCTCAAGTATGTTAAAGACGGTGGAAAAAATAAACGTTGAATAATTATTTTGACTTGTCTCCTTGGTTCTTTCCTTAATAATATCCTGGTCATTTAGGATTCTGGCACATACAGTTATGTTTACAAAAAATTAAGCCTAGTTTTCTTCTACAGCACACAAACAGCCTAAAGCGTTGGAAAGCAACAAGTAAGAAGTATTTATTTCTGACGATCTCCAGAGAGGCAAGACAGACATATATGCCCAATGTTGAGGTGATGTTAGGCCAGCGACGTAGACGATTGTCTAACATCAGCCCAACATTGGACCAACGCCTCGTGTTTGCTGGGTAACACACGAAAGAGAAATAAGACATTTCATTTTACAACTATAGCCAACTTATTATAAGCTCATATTATTCAATGTTTTCATATTGTGCTTGGTTGTGTTCAATTGTTTGGTGGAATATCTATCACTTCATCATCTTAGAAGTCATTTTGTTGTTTTTGTCGTGTTTTTTTCAGGATTCATGTGTATTTGTGAGGCACTGCAATAAAAGGCATATTTTCCTGTGTTTGTTTGTTCTTTTTGCTCACTATTACTGGAAGAAATGAAGCCATCATTGTAGAACTAAAAGCTGTATTTGTTTTGAATAACACATTTTTTTATTCACCATATATACAAAGTCATACATTCATACATTCAAATTACATTCTCTCTTTATAAAATAAAAATAAACATCAATTCTTTAAAAAAAATTGCATATTTAAAGCAATTGGTGATTCACTGACTCCGTTAAAACAAGGTTTATACATCATAATGTACATATAAAATTTAGAATCTGCTCAAGTGTATTACAATGTGAATATTTTTCTGTACGACGAAGAATTTAACTGCGAAAATATATATCATTTTTGCATAGAGAAAATATTGAAGCATAAGTCCTTTTATATTCAAATGATGTAAAATTTAATGCTTGTATTGATAAAAAAGCAATGATGCAGCATAGTTAAGATCACATGTTAACTTTGTGCCAAAACAATGTCCTCGAGCTGAATATTTTCTGCAAGAGAACGGTTTACTATATGCCAAATTTGCTTTGCCAGCTTACATTCATATAAAATAAATGGCTTATGCTGTCAATTTCATTACTTTGGAAACATATAGATCTCACAGAATTGTTCCACTTTGAAACCAACTCTCCGCATGCTAAAATTCTACTGTTCACTTTATAGTTGAATTCTGCAAGTTTGTTAACAAACATTTTTATTTTAGGAAAAAAATGTATTTTGTCTTTCTTCTAAATTCAAATTGACAGACATGTGATTTTCCCATCTATGTTCATCGGAGTGCAAATTTTCTTTATTAACTTGTTGTAAAAATATTTTGTTTTACTAATTTTTTTTTATCTGCGGTTTTCTAGTCCATAGTTTTATTTTTTGCTATATTCTGATATAAAACTATAGTTGTAGCATCCACCACCTTTCTAACTTGCGTAATTTCAATTAAAATATTTCTTTTTTTCTTCACTTTATTCAAAATGTAATCTCCATCTAATTTGTCATTTAAAAACTTTAGATCCTTTACATACACAATCACAGCGCAATCCAATTGTCAAAGTAAAATGAGAGCTATTGTTCTTGATCAGTTCAGAGCTTAAATGCATTTGCAACAACAACTTTAAGTTATCACAAAAACTAAACATATTTCGTGGTATAAAGGACCAATCTTCATTGTTTAGAAACCATGCTGCTTTTCATGCTAGAAATTATGACTCGATATCTAACATATTGAGTCCACCTTCACTGACAGGTGCAAATAGAGTATTACGCCTAATGCGATGGCGCTTTCGCCATATAAATGTAAAACACAGTATTTTCAGTTGATCTATATATATATTTTGTGAGCTGTAATCTGAGCGATTAGAATGAGCTTGAGAATAGCGAGCATTTTTATAACAGTAATTTTTTCATACATTAAACAGTTTTTTTCAATTTCTAATATTTTTTTCTCCAATTTACATAATCACATAAAGCTTGATTGTGGCATACGTTTACACCAAGACACCTTATAGCTCCATTTATGTTGCATGCTATACCATGTAAAGTGCTCACATTTTTGAAGGCATCTGTAATATACAAAGCTTCAATTTTCTCTAAGTTTAACCTTTTCACCCCTAAATTATTCAATTTGAACTTTCACCCACTTGAAGTTGTGGATCGCGTCAGCGAGACAAGTGACTGAAAATTATTTAGATTTGACAAAATGAAAGTCAACTCTTTTCAAATCTTGCTGGTTGATGTCACATTTTATCTTTAACATATGTTAAATGTGGTACCTTATGTGCTAATAAATAATGAAAACCTGAATATATGCGGCACCGGTGGTCAAAGGGTTAAGGTCAAGCCTACAACACTTTTAACATCCTTTAATAATTTAGAGACGAGTTACACTTCATCAGTATTGCGCAGCAATAAAATCCTGTCATCTGCATATTTTGCAAGTTTGATCCGTTTCATTTTACCTTTCATAGATATTGATAAACCTCTTAGTTTTTGTTTTGTATGTTCAGCAAAGACGTATGTAGCTATTATAAACAACAAGGCGGATATAGGACAGCCCTGTCGTATTCCTCTAGACAGCAAAATTTCCACAGATAGCCAATGATTATGTTTGAAAATTATGTCGGAATCTACATAAAGTGTTTTTACACATGTGATTAACTTTGGGCCAAATTTATACTTGTTTAATGTTCGCCATATAAATTGTCATTCTATACTGTCAAAGACCTATTCAAAGTCCAAAAATAATAATAATCCGGTTTGATTAACTGACTTTGCATACGCAATCACATCTTGTACTAATCAAATATTCTGGCATATAGAGGGTCCTTGAACATAACCTGTTTGGCTTTCGTTGATTATATTAGGTAAAAAGGGTTTAATTCTGTTTGGAAGTATATGTGCTAGCATTTTATAATCAGTAGTAGACAAACTTATAGGTCTGTAGTTTTTCAAAAGACACCTATGCCTCTTTTTGAATATCAAAGATAACGCTGACCGATTTTAAGATTCGCAAAGCTTGCCTTCACTTATTGATTCGTTATATACATCTACCAGAAATTTGCCGAACAACGGAAAAATACCTGATAAAACTCTCCGGGCAAGCCATCTATACCAGGCGATTTATTATGTTTCAATGATTTACCAACTTTCCAGCATTCGGCGCATGTCACCATTCCCTCACAGCTGTTTTGTTCCTCTGCATTCAGGCTGCGTGAATGGCACTTTTATCACTTTTTCTGGGGTTCCCATCATTAGATTTCTCGCAATTACGAAAAATGATGCCAGCTCTCGCCTATAATTTTATAATAGTTGCAACAAATGCTTGAATAGGTAAGTGGAACAGGTATGCTGTGGCCCGTTCTGACTTTTTTTTACACAGATGCTTTTTTTGTAAAAAAGAAGCAAAAAATGAAAATAGACTATGTCGCACTGAGGGTAAAAATGAAAGTTTCTTGGCCATAACGATGAAAATCTATCGATTTTTTTCTTTTTCCATGACCCCCTCATGGACCCAAATTTCTGATTGTTATGTGCATATGTGGTATATTTGCTACTGCTACTGTATTGCAAAGCACTCGTTGGGTGTACAGAGGTATCTAAGAGCTAAAACTCTGAATAACGTTCATCTCTGTAGTTTTCTTCAGCTGCTTCAAAAAATTCTGGTGTATAGTTGATGTTTAGGATTCTGTATCCCTTTCCCAATTTCTCGTGCCCAGTGAGAAGAGTGAAATGTGGTCAAATATTTCTTTCAGCATGTCGGCAAAGAAAAGATCAAAAAAAGATTTTATTGGATAATTATGCACCTACCACTGAGTACCATCGCACAGCCCTGAGCGATAACTTGACCTAGATATTAGACCAATGACATATCTAAGATCTGGGTCAAATACCGGGCGACGTAAATGAAATGAATCGGGCTTTAGGCCACCTTTGTGCACATATAGGCTAAACTGGGCCAGGAGAACCTCCTGAGGATGGTGAGATGATTGAGATGACACTGTCCTCCAGACACAGAATTCGAAATTCGAGCCCTGGCGGTCTGAGGCCGAGCACGCTACCTCTCGGTCACGGAGGCTCCCCACAATACTAACTTTCACACGTGGATGGGGAAGAAACAATTTTGTTTCTTTCAAACCGCCGAGACCGGGAACCGTACCCCGGACTCTGGCGTGAAGGGCAGCGGTGCTAACCACTACCCTAGAGCCCCCGCCCACCGGGCGACGTCTGCACACGACAATTCAAAACGTGACGCAGAAAAATATGCTCTTGAGTCAGGCTGCGTGCCAGAAAATAAAGAACATCAGCCCGACATTACTTCGATGTTGGTGCAACGTCTGAGACGTTGGCTTGACATTGAACCTATCACGAGTCAAATGTGGTGAACGGATCATCAATTGAGGAGTGGTTGAGCTGTTGAGTACCCCCTTGTCATTAACCCTTTAACCGCCGGTGCCGAGTATATTGGGTTTTTCACTCAATTATTACCACATTTAATACCGCCTTTTAATCATGTTAAAGCCATAATGTCACATCAATCAGCACGATTTGAAAAGAGTTGACCTCCGTTTTGTCAAATTTAAATTATTTTTACTCACTTGAATTTGTGGATCGCGTCAGCGACACACAACTTCAAGTGGATAAAAAATCCAATTGAATAATTTGGTGGTTAAAGGGTTAACCCTTTAACCGCCAAACTATTCAGTTTTAATTTTCACCCACTTGAAGTTGTGTCACGCTGACGCGATCCACAACTTCAAGTGCGTGAAAATTATTAAGATTCGATAAAATGGGGGTCAATTTGTTTCAAACCTTGCTGATTGGTGTCACTTTTTATCTTTAACATGTTTAAAATGTGGTACTTATTGTGCTAATAAAACATGAAAAACCGAATATATTCGGCACCGGTGGTTAAAGGGTTAAGTACATGAACCCTCATCGTTGTGGATGACAGCTGATTGCACGTTGTCATCACACCGGGGTCTCTATAGGGCCTACTCCTCCTCAAAGCTAAAAGGCAGTTTCTTTTTACCTGTAACGTAAGCAGATATTACTTAATGGCTTTGCACGGCAGCATAATATAATATACAAGACGTTATCGCCGTACTTTACTTAGCCACGCAATCTTAGATGGATTGTGAAATCACATTATAATACGTCGGGTGTAATTTATCTGTTTATAACCTACACGACCAAGGAAGGTGTTATCGACGGACTGTGTTCAAATAAAAATTAATAAGGGAGCCACCATTCAATTACTAAGGGGTTGAGTTTTGAAATTGGACATTTTTTTTTCACTTTTTATCTGCAGAATTATTTCGTCCACACTCTGCTCAAGCAAAATATTTATTTCACTTTCTACAAAAAAATATTCTGTATCCAATGTAGGATCACAAACTATAGGCTTTGAATGATCTGGTGGTTGGCGAGACTTCTCAATTTCAATGGTCATTTAACCCATTAAGCCCCCACGATGCATTAAAGCATCATTTTACATCCCTGAAACTATACTTAATTTTCCGACAACTAAGGGTTTTAGAACGAAAATTCCCATGAAACTGGTTTACCAATACGTGGCAATTTTCTTTAATTTTTAAACCACATCAAGTCATCTTCATCCACTACAAGTCGGGAATTGCGACAGCAATTCACGACTTGTAGTGGATGAAGATGACAATGGTAAATTCAGAATTGAAAGGGTTAATTATGCCAAAACGAGTCACAATTTATTTCAAGGGTCATTAGACATTGATTTACAACATGTTCAGACAATTATTTATTTCTCGAAAATTTAGTCTGAATTTACAGAAAATCTTGATTTAAAAAATACTCCACCCCTCCCCCCCTTCATCCTGCTAATTGCATGGTGCCCTCTAAGTGTCATGTACGTAGTTGTCAGTCACCGCAATCACATTACACCTCGCAAGTATTTTGTAGTGTACGAATATACACAATTTGATACTCACCCGATCGATTTGACTTGTATCTGTTTAAAATGATTGTTTTCTTTCTGGGGGCTTCGTACAGCATATGCAGTGTTGAACCGACCCAGACGTATGGACACTTGAAAGGAAAAGTTACATAATTTGTAACCACTTGAAGTTGTCTCTCGCTGCCGCGAGTCACAACTTCAAGTGAAAATTACTTCAGTGTTGAACCGACCCAGACGTATGGACCTTGAAAGAAAAAGTTTAACCGCTTGAAGAAAAAGTTTAACCGCTTGAAGTTGTGTCTCGCTACCGCGAGTCACAACATCAAGTGGATAAACATTACCTCTACACGTGTACAATTTTAATCCTAACATTTGTAAATGTAGCAAATTTGATGCTCAAGCTTTAATTTTTCGTGTTTGAAAGGTGAAAATGACATCTTCAAGTGGTTGAAAATTACTCACGAATGGTGTACAACGTTAATCAAATTAAAATGCAAATCTAACCAATTTAATGCCTATAGTTGACCAACGTTAAGCCAGCATTGGGTCAGCGCTTGTTATTTACTGGGGTAACCCTTGAGTCACATGAGCGCCACTATGCTGTTATGCAAAGCCAAAAGGCAGTATCTGTTCACTTCACAAGTTGGCAGATATTGCCTTTTTGCCTTTGTAGAACATGACGCCAGTAAGATCATGGACGTAATATTATTACTATATGTGCGTGATAGCGAGTGAGCGATTGGATTTTGGATCACCGACACCTTCATATATCACCTGGATTTGACGGGGGCTGGTCGAGAGCTGCAAATATAAGGCCGGTGTGCGATTGTCATATTATGGGATACCCCTATATATTTAAGAAATATGTCATCAAATACATGTATATCATTTTCAAATTTTAATTTTAGAAATTACTTACACAAAAAAGCATTTTAATCAATGTTAAGAAGGTTACGTCACTGGAAAACCAGGGGCCTTAACCAACCCCCCCCCCCCACCCCCTATCTGCCACATACACCCTCTTAGCATTGTCACTCATTTCAGTGCCACATGCAACCCTTTGGTTGCTAGAGAGCTATGTATGCCACTTTTTTAGGACATTAGGCCAAATGATACAGCTATCAAAATAAGAATTAAATTAATATGATTTTAATGTAAAATCTGACAACTATTTTGTGATGTAAATTATGCCAAAAAATTACACGTGAAAGGAAAATTGTAAAAAATGGGCACGAAAGTGATGAATAAAAAAATATTTTGTAATGAAAAATGGACTGTTGAAGTTGTCAGTTGTAAGAATGAGGCCATGAATCGAGCAGCAATGACAACAGTTAAGTATACTTAGTAGTAACATTTACAGCGCGGGGATAGACTTTAGACGTCAAAATCTGACGTCTGTAGACGTCAGATTCTGACGTCTAAAGTCGATCCCCTCACTGTAAGATTTGAAATATTTGAACTGGCCGTAGACAAATAACATAGGTATTCAAATGAAGCAGAGACAGCTAACTAGGACGTTTATGATGACTTCAAATTGAAAAAACCCTTTGGTCTCCATGGTTTGTACAAAAGTATTTCAGCACTTCAAGGGTTACCCTTTACTCGCGAAGTTATCTGATTTAAATTACACCCACTTGAAATTGTGTCTCACCACATTTTATTTTAATTAAAAGTAATTTAATCAGCTTATCAAAATGGATTAAAAACACCCTTACGGTCGAGATTAGGCCGCTGTGTGTTATTTCTCTGTTTTAGATCAGAAAAAAATCTCAAATCTAATGAAGGAGGGCGAAAAAAGATATTTAGGAAAAAAAAACATTGAACCTATTTTTGGAAAAGTTAATGAGGGCGAACAAATAAAAATAGCATTTGTCAATTTTCTAGAGAAGTTATTACGGGCGACGAAAAAAACAAAAACTTTTGACCCAGTTTAAAAAAAGGTAATGAGTGCGACGACAGATTAAGTAAAAAAACGATCGCTGGAAATTTATTTTTTTGTCTTTTTCGCAATGTTTTTTTTAATCTCGAAATTGAATGGTTTTTTTTATCGGCAACACTCTAATGCGCGCGCTGGGCGGAAAAAAACTCACCTGTGTTCCGTAATGCGCAGCCTAAATCTAATGCGCGCGTTCATCTAAAACAGAAGAAAAAACATAGTGGCCTTAGCGTGGAAAGAGTCAAAGTAGCGAATCTGACCCTCTGCTTCTAGTAGAATGACTAATACACATAATACACATGATAATACTGTGGTAGGCCTATTATCCGGTATCCTTTATATCAAGTCTAAAGTGGCTCTGATACAAATGCCATTGTCGGACCATGCATGCTTGTAAAATGTCAACGAGTTTTTCAAGTGGTGTTCAGAGTATATTGTTGCTCTTTGTGAACAATATCACCAGAGTTTAGAGCAGTTGAGAGAACAATAAAATGCACCCTGATGCCCCATCTCTTTGTATATAGAATACGACACTGTTAAAGTAGTCACTGCGTTAAAACTTTACATTCACTTTCTTGTGTAATAAGCTATCAAACAGCTATATTCATCTGCGGGGAGTGTAACAACAAACTAATAACATAAGGCCACAGTTTTTTGTTTAATTGGTTCTCAAGAATTTGTATTCAAGATTCAGAGCGGACGGTCGGAAATAAAATAAAAATAAGAACTGTTTTATTTCATTTTTATTTAAAAAAAATAACTTTTTTTTTAATTTTTGACTTATTTTATCTAACAAAATGTATAATTTACAAATATTTTTCAATTCATATCGATAATTAGCGGGTCAGCGGTATAATACAATTTTATAAATAAAACATTTCAATTTTATTTTGTTATTGATTTTCCATTATCCAGTGTTATCGTGACTCGGTGGTCTTGAGAACCAATTAGTCAACAAACTCTCGACCTGCCTCACCGAAACGCATGCGAGGCCATTTTTTTCAAAGTCAATTTTTTACAGATCTGGTAACGGGTCACTTTTAACCCTTACAGCGCAGGGATCAACTTTAGATGTCAGGATCAGACGTCTGTAGACGTCAGATCCTGACATCTAAAGTCGATTCGCGCACTGATCGTAGACCCATAACATAGGTATTCGAATAAGGCGGAAAGAGCTAATTCTGATACAGATGCCACTGTTTATTTGTATATACATTTCGCGAATTTAGATCATGGGCCATTTTTTCAGCAGCTACGATACTCCACCTAATGCCCGAGCGACACACAGTGGCGATTAAAGGAACGACAGAAAATCACACGGCCTGATCTATCACACCTGAGAACCCCACCCTAAATATATATCATCCCCGATTCCGGATCAGCAGATCTCTGAACTCAACAAAAATGGAAGAGTATGTATTCACATAAACATCAGGATTTGTATCACTGATGATACTGTGTCGCCATGGGGAGAAAACGGATTATTTTCGGGGTTATTTTAGCGATTCTGGTGGTGTTTTCGGAGATAAGCAGCACAACGGGGCAAGGTAAGTGGCCTTATCTCGGTTAATCATATTGACATTATTGTCGTCAGGCCTATCCAATACAGCTAAGCTACCAGGACATCAGAGAGACGTAGAAATGTACACCAGTCTCGATATCAGCAGGATTAAAACTGTCACTGCTTTTTCCAATATAAGATGAAAATTGGTAAAGCAATTCTCATGCGGTATGGATCAAACAAGTCAAGATTCCCTGATATTGTTTATTCGCATTAACATGAACATGATGAAGACAAAACACGGACTCGGGTTGAAAACCAAATGGATGTTAGAGATATCTTAAAATATGTTTTCGTTGTTTATTCGGTATACGTTTTTGTAATCATTCCAAATTCAAATGAACATGATGAATGAAAATCACCGTGACCAAATTATATTAACTTAACAAATAAATTACGCCTTATTTATCAGCATATTATATCGCAGTTTATATCATCCGTATAATTTTTGAAGAAACTGTACGCATGACGAATTAAAGTCACACGATTCATAACTTGACAAATCAATTGGTCCCACCCCGTCATTATGTTGTTATTTAAATGAGAGTAGAATAATCCAAGATTTGAGCAGGGTGAGGTACATACTATGTGCCTCGCCCTGTACTGCTCAGGTCTTGTATTCTACTACCTGAAACGATGTTGTAACTGTGTTATTAGACGTCATCTTCTCTACCATTAATCACAGCACGCTAAAACATTTAGCACAATAACAGAACGGCAAAAACACGATCAGAACAATCCTCATATTAAATGCACTTTTTATCAGCATATATAATAACGTGAACCAATGCTGGTTCAATGTTGGGCCACTGTCAAGGACGCTGACCCAACAGCATTGGTTCTAAGCTCCCGTGTCACATTTATACACCATAATAATATATGGTTTACGTATAGGATAAAGCCCGAGGAGGTCTACATTCTTAGCTGTAAAAAGGGTCGAGGCCGAAGGCCGAGGCTTTTTTCACAGCTAAGAATGTAGAAATCCAAGGTTTTAACTGACCTAAAACACATCCGACCATAAAGAGAATTCCTCAAAATCAACAGCTCGTTCACACCTGACTGATTATGAAACGGTAGGCCTACCATGCTAATTGGTCTGTACTTGGTCAACAATAACTCTCCATTCCCGTCTTAGAATGTAGTGGTCGGACAATGAAAAAAAATGTAGTGGTGTGTTTTAATTAATATTAAAGTCAACCACTAGAAGATGGTAAGCTCCATCACTTTCTGGGCTTTCATATGATACACGATATTACATTTGGGTATTTAAGCAATTTTTGTAATTTTCAAAAACTTTACTGGGTGTTAATCAACCCTTTCAAGTCTAAATTTACCATTATCATCTTCATCCACTACAAGTCTCGAATTGCTGTCACAATTATCGACTTGTAGTGGATGAAGATGAATTGAAACGGGTGCAAACAAAAAAGATATTGCTATTATTAAAACAGGTCCATGAAAATGTTCGTTTTAAAAAACCCTATGTGTAGGGAATTAAAAGGACTGGCTCAGGTTAAAATCACCGAAAAATCGATGATTTTATTTTGGCTTCTTTATATGCCCGTATGATGTAAGCATGTCCATAGACTAGAACTGCAAAAGATTTTAGCCTGAGTCAGTCCTTTTAACCCTTTAAGCCCTCACGATGCATTAAAGCATCATTTTACATCCCTGAAAAAATACTTAATTTTCCTACAACTAAGGGTTTTAGAACGAAAATTTCCGTGAAACTGGTATACCAATAAATGGCAATTTTCTCTAATTTTTTAGCCATATCAAATCATTTTCATCCACTGCAAGTCGAGAATTGCGACAGCAATTCTCGACTTGTAGTGAATGAAGATGACATAGGCAAATTCAGGCCTGAAAGGGTTAAGTCATTCCTCTGAGATGCAAAATTATGTGTTGATGCATCGTGAGGATTTAAAGGGTTGATAAAGAGGGTTACCCTTTAACTGCCAAGTTATTCAATTTGAATTTTTACCCAAGTTGTGTCTCGCTAACGCGATTCACAGCTTCAAGTGAGTGAAAATTATTCAAATTTGACAAAGTGGAGGTCCACGCTTTTTTAAATCATGCCGATCGATGTCACGTTTTAACTTAAACATGTTCAAAAGATAACTAATAAAAAATGAAAAAACGAATATATTTGGAACCGGTGGTTAGAGGGTTAATAGAGCCTTTCTTTAATATGTTAGAGACGTACATGGTGTTAAAACACACCACTACATTATTTTCTTTGTCCGACCACCACATTCTAAGACGGGGATGGAGAGTTATTGTTGATCAAGTACAGACCAAATATCATGGTATGCCTATTGTGCTGTAATCTATCAGGTGTGACCGAAATGCTGATTATGAGGGATCCTCATTATGGTAGGATGTGTTTTAAGTCAGTTAAAACCCTCGAAGCTCTACATTCTTAGCTTTGCCCAATTGTGTCGAAAAGTTGCTTCGGTCCTTTTCAAAGCTAATAATGTAGAGCTCCTAGGCTTAATTAACAATTTCAATCCAGAATTCACCATTATCGTCTTCATCCACTATACAAGTCAAGTTTACGCTAGTGGAAGGATAGTGAATCTGATGAGTGAGAATGGTACCTAGTAGGCCCAGCAGCTCGCTTCACCAGGCCAGCAGCCGTTTATGCCATTTGTGCAATACACACAGATGGTTTAGCAGCCCTGCGGGTAGGTCTAATAGCCAAATATTACACCTGCATAAACAGCAATATTCCATCAGTAGCGCCCTCTCAAGTGGTAATACGATATATTTATCCTAATTCAGTATGTGGAGCTGATCCTGGTCGGGAAGCAGGTCTGGATGCATCCCATGCTATTAATACTGACGTCGATCTAGGTGGAGGAATCACACGAACATATATAATGGCCGACAAGGGAGGCGTCAACTGCTTTGGAGTGGTCAAGGTAAATTAGAACTCACAATAATGGAAATCAGCTATATCTTGATTTCACATCAAGTTAATATTAGAAACTACTTACGCAATTCCCATCTTTACTGTATAAAATGAAGGTGATTAACCATTGAAGAGCTAAATTCAATAATTGTCACCCAATTGAAGTTGTGTCTCGGTACCAAGGTATCTCGACACAACTTCAAGTGGGTAAAAGTTACTCAAATTTGTTTAATTTGCGATTAAAAAATTGCAAATCTTGACTAGATGGTTAATCACTCACTGCATTCCCAATAACAATGATTACATTTTGATTAACCCTTTAACCGCAGGTGCCGCATATATTCGGGTTTTCATTTTTATTAGCACATCAAGTACCACCTTTTGAACATGTTAATGATAAAATGTGACATCAATCAGCAAGATTTGAAAACAGTTGACCTCCATTTTGTCGAATCTGAATAATTTTCACTCACTTGAAGCTGTGGTCTCTCACATGGTTTTCAGGCCTCTGATATAGTCTGAAGTCAATAAATATGTTTACACATGAATAATTAATATTGTTATGGCACATATATACTTCATAAACAGATGAAATAGATATCAAGAAAATATATTTGGATAAATAAAACCACAATGATTATAAATAAGGCCATGGCAGCTAAAGGGGTAAGTAAACATTATGTCCTGAAGTGTCAAATGTCAATTTGGATGTAATATATTCATATATTTTATTTTTACAGATGGGAAATAAAAGGAAATACTTATCGTACCATCCACCCGGTCATAGGGTTATGTGTAAATTACAATCAGAATACAACCCCTTGCATTAAACCATTTTATTAAAGTAAGAAGTCCTTGGCAGTTAACCCTATAATCGCCAAATTATTTAATTAGAATTTTCGCCCACTTGAAGTTGTGTCTCGCTGACGCTATCCAGAACTTCAAGTGAGTGAACATTATTCAGATTTCATAAAATGGAGGTCATAGATTTTGAAAACTTGATGTGATGTCACGTTTTATCATTGACATGCTCCAAAGCTGGTAATAAATGTGCTAATAAAAAAAGAAAACCAGAATATAATCGGGAACGGCGGTTCAAGGGTTAAAAACAATTCCAGTCAGTAGATCCTGACGAATTATAATGTTTTATGGTTCTTAAACAAACGAATGAAGACGAGCTCTGCATCGATGTCGCGGATTACATGTAAATATTAATCCAAGGGTAAAATCAACTTGTTATTTACAAATCTCAAAGTCTAGCTAAATGGGTGTATCTTGTTTCAGGAATTTCACTTGGAACATGGCACTGGAATCTGCCAAGAAGTCACATTTCAAATGTGGCGGCCCAACGGCGGAAACTACAGACTCATCGGCGAGTACGAGTACGACGGTGTAAATGACAGAAGATGTACTGATCCACGTAAGTCCTCAGAGACCCTTTGAGTACCAGTCACGACAATAGTCGTTTTTAATTTTTTTCAATAACAATCTCAACCTTTCACCACCAAGTTGTCTTGTATAAATTTTCACCAACTTGAAGTTGTGGTTCGCTGTAGCGACCCACAACTTCAAGTGGGTGAAAATCGCTCATAATATTATTTGTTTAATTTGAAATCACAATTTAGAAAATCTTTATGATGTGTTTTCAATGTTTAACACTCATTTCATTCAAAAACAATATGTGTTAAACACCCATTTCATTCCCAATAACAGTACTTTAATCAGTTAAAATCGGGTGAAAACGACTATACTGCTCTGCAAAGCCCAAAGGCAGTATCCGCTTACTTGTAAAGTGAGCAGATACTGCATTTTGGCTTTGCACGGCAGTGTAGTCGTGGGTAGCGGTGAAAGGGTTAATAACACATTTCGAATGGGAACTTGTCGCTTTTCAGATGTTTTAAAGATGTTTTCATGCATTTTTTCAGAAGGTGCTGGACCCCACACACTATCAGTCCTAATACCAGTTAGCCAACAGATCCCTATTGAGCCTGATGACGTCATCGGATGGTATGAGTATCATTATTTATTTTACTGTAATATTGTGCTTAGATCGTGAATTCAATGTACATTTTATTCTCTGTTTTCACATAGAAACTAAATTATAACCTTACTTTATTTGAACTTCTTAAAGTAAAGTCACACAAAAACACAAAATTAAAGAAGCTACAAGCTGAATATGTAGTGTATGGACTTTGTTATATGACCTGATGAATTTCCAAGTCCTTTATAAAGAAGCTGGTACACTGCCCAATGGAAACACATTAAGGACACCACAAGCAAGCCTCCTGGTATGAATGACCCTGTATTTTTATGTTATTTCTAGGAAGGAGACTGACGTTTTGATGCTGATGCACACGACTGCAGGAGGTGCTGGTAATGTACTTTATCATGATGGATGTGATGGGGTGACACCCGGAAACACTTGTGACCCTGTTCTCATACTGGGGCAGGACCATGCTATACGTGCCATCATTGTCACCGGTGAGTACTTATCTTCATATTTTAAGTACTTATCTTATATTATAACCTTCCAGGTATTCCGTATAATTTATAATCATATTGTGGTGCGAATTGCTGCCGCAATTCTCACCCCAATATGATTAAGAATGTCATCATATCATGCTATATTTACGTATAGGATAAAGCCCGAGGAGCTCTACATTCTTAGCTTTGAAAAGGGCCGAGGCCGAGGCTCTTTTCAAAGCTAAGAATGTAGAGCTCTGAGGGTTTTAACTGACTTAAAACACATCTGACCATAATGAAAAGCCCTCATAATCAACGGTCACACCTGACTGATTATAGAACCATAGGCCCACCATGATAATTGGTCTGTACTGGATGAACACTAACTCTCCGTTCCCGGTTTAGAATGTAGTGGTCGGACAAAGAAAATGATGTAGTGGTGTGTTTTATAATATATCAAATGATAGCACAGCGCGTCCTTATCTTGATGGACTATTAAATTAATTGTATTGAAAACATCGCCACCCCGAAGTAAAAAATGGCCGAAGTCATCTTGATTAAAAAACAAAAAGATGTAAGAAATTATCATAAGAAAAACATTTTTTAAGGTTCCAGATAAAAGCTTTATTTTTCGCATCTGACTTTCGCAACTACTACAAAAAAGATGTAGTATATAGTTATTGTCATAATAACATGCTTAATTGACTTTATATAAAAACATTTAAATTTGTACCCACTTGAAGTTATGGCAAGTGGGTAACAATGACTTATATTTGTACAATTTGAATCAAAATATATGCAAATTTTGCCAATTCTATTAACATTTCTCTTAGAAATTTTCATTATTAAAAAGACAAACAGAACGACTAAAAACAGCCATAGACGCGATGAGCATTTTAATTCTTAATCATCATTAAGCATCCAGCGGGTAACCCAGCGTGACGTCACAGCTCTGGGTTTCTGGGGCTCGTTTTATCTGGCGTTATTGCGGAATTCTTGCTCGTAGTGTGACTAAAGCCCTTTAACTTACTTGGACAAAATAAAACGACGCCCTGTTTTTTTAAGCTGGATTATGTCCGACTCGATTGGCACCAACCTCAGATTGGTTATCTGCGCAGCTCGTCTCGCCCGTCTGACGATTTAGTCTTGTTTTCAGGCTGATTTGAAAGTTTGTATAGACTAATGATATAGTAACGGATTTACATACTTCATTAAAGTCCAAAGTTGTCTAAAATACACATTTTATTTACTTTTGCGCAAATTGGAGCTTTGTTATCTATTGTGAAGGACCCGGCTGTAATGCTATTGGGGGCAAATAATCTTAAGCAATCCGGATTAAGAATCTGAGATCAGATTGGTGCCAATCCGCAGAATGAAGAGCATTATACAACACTTTCCAGACTTTGGGGTGATCCCAAATACAATCATTGCTAATATTATCACACTAATTATAGTTAGCGCTTTCATGTCGCAAAATTATATGGAGGAATAATGTTCATCGCTCAAAAAAATGTTATATTGGATTGGGGGAGCTTTTTAATGTGTAAACTTATTTGCCTTCTACCACTGTTCAGTTTAGCCCTACGCGGGACAAGGGGGCCCCACAAAGAAACGAGCCATAGACATTATATTAACCATTTGACCGCCGGTACCGAATATATTCGATTTTTTTCATTTTTATTCCCACAATAAGTACTACCTTTTAAACATGTTAAAGATAAAATGTGACATGAATTAGCAATATTTGAAAAGAGTTACCCTCCATTTTGTGAAATATCAATACTTTTCACTCACTTAAAAATGTGGATCGCGTCAGCGAGACACAACTTCGAATGGGTGAAAATTCCAATTAAATAATTTGGCGGTTTAAATAGGGTTAAACTCCAATCGGTAATCTGAGTAATTTTCCTAGTAGTATCATATACATTTGCATGTATAGAAACGGTTTCTGCAGAACGATTTCCATCGTGAGAGCTATACAATTATGATGTGATACCTCTTGACCCTCTAAAAAAAGGCTATCGCAACATAAATTGAATAGCTCTCACGCTGAAAATCGCTCTATAGGTACTGTCATTACACATACAAATGTATATGATGTTACCGCAATATTAAACAGATTACCGATTCTTAGTGCATGGCACTTCAGCAGTGGAACATGGGTTTAGGCCGGAATGCCACCCTAGTAAGCCTACAGTGGTAGCATGTTGGATATCAGACCCATGGGTCCCAGGCTCGATTTCTGGAACATCAGATTTGATGGCGTGATATATATCAATATTATTACGTATTTCATTTTTATTATGCCTTTTCTCAGAACACAAAGGCTTCTAAAATGCCATCCAGCAGTGTTTCATCTAGTATTCAGAAGTGGCATGGCGCCACCTGGCATTGCGGGAACCTATTCGTGCATGACGCGCATCCGGTAAGGCATTCCCAGTACCCCCTTCCTAAACCTAATTAATATTATAAGGACAAGTCAATCATATCACCAGTGATGAACAATGTGTACACGCCGTCATTAGCGCATTACGTAACAGGTGTGAACGCACAACATAATAGGTTATGAAAATGATCAAAATAATTATATCATCTTCTATGATAGCGAAAACCCAAGGAATGTAGCGAATCGGTGTTTTACGAATATTAAGAACAACATTACGGTGATGAAGGACAACATAGCTCACGAACGGTAACATGGCTCCCACGAAGGGCAGCATGGCACAGCGCCATGTTAGAAATGCCTAGATGAAACACCGAATTCCACTCGCTGCATTATCAAAGACATCAATAATTTTCCACGTGTTAAGTTGATATTTTGCAGGTCCCCCGCCCAGCATAGACAACCTGCCGGGCAGTGTGGAAATCTACGAGAATGGTGTGGATGTAGCTATATTGGATATTATTTTCATCGTCACCGCCTCCCACCAGAACAACTACCCTGGCAACAGCAATACGTGGGAGCCCGTCGCCATCACCTACAGCATGGACCCGACCTACGCTGCAGAGTTTCAGATTGACCCACTCACAGGTGGGTTACAAGTACCGTCATTATTACACATCATAATTATCTTTTTGTAAGCCATGCAGGAAACTAAATTGTAGGAGCTTCCCAGCAAACAAGACATGTTGAAACAATGATGTTTTAATGTTGGGCCAGCGTTGCAGACGTTGGGCCAACATTAAACCATCATTGTTTCAGCGTGTCGTGTTTGCTGGGTTAGTACGTTTGAGTTATGCAATTATTTAGGTATGTACGTATGTGTTATCCGTATCCATATCCAATTAATATCGCTGTTGTAATAAAGAAGTTTTTCATGCATTATGCCACTATCCCATCCTTCCTACATCAAGGCTAGGCTGCTCCCGAGGTCACTCGGTTTGCGACCTCGGGAGATGCCCAGCTTTGTTCTAGGGGAGATCCTTACGCCAGTGGTAATTTTCACGATCGCTTTTTATCGGATACAGTTTCAAGTTATTGAATAATAAGTGACCAAGAGAACACATAAATATTGTTCGTTGTCAAGTCAGAAAGAGAGCCGACAAGCATGATTGTGTTACCGGAATATGCATACATTAATATTCATGACAAAGTTAGTTCATCAGTCACAAGGGATGAAATCGCATTATATACATTTATCCTGACCCTATTCACATGTAGTGATCGTGACCGATGACTTACGGCTTATTTACGAAAACTGATATTTTACACGGGAATGCCACTCTTGGACATCTTGATCTCATGTAGGCCTAATGTAAGTTAAAGCCTCCTTGAGTCATCTTTGGTTCCAACGAATACGGATGATAAACTACAAATGAGAGTGTGCCTTATATTATAAACGATTTACTTGACAGGAGAGGTGGATGTACGAGTTGACTTTGATTACGAGGTACAGACATCTTATGACGTCATTGTATATGTAGACGCCCAGGGTCAGCAGGTGTCCGAGGTACTGACCGTCTACATTCTGGACATACAGGAGCCACATATCATACAGAATCTGGACCACGCCATGTCCGCGTCTGCTCAAACCACGACCACAGGAGACCTGGTAGGTTATCATCCGAACCATCACCACGGGGGACCTGGTAGGTTATTATCCAAACCATCACCACGTGAGAACTGGTAGGTTATTATCCAAACCATCACCACGGGAGACCTGGTAGGTTATTATCCAAACCATCACCACGGGCAACCTGGTAGGTTATTATCCAAACCATCACCACGGGAGACCTGGTAGGTTATTATCCAAACCATCACCACGGGAGACCTGGTAGGTTATTATCCAAACCATCACCACGGGCAACCTGGTAGGTTATAATCCAAACCACCACCACAGGAGACCTGGTAGGTTTTCATTTACACCATCACCACGGGAGACCTGGTAGGTTATCACCCGAACCACCACCACGGGAGACCTGGTAGGTTATTATCCGAACCACCACCACGGGAGACCTGGTAGGTTATCATCCAAACCATCACTACGGGAGACCTGGTAGGTTATTATCCAAACCATCACCACGGGAGACCTGGTAGATTATCATCCAAACCATCACCACGGGAGACCTGGTAGGTTATCACCCAAACCACCACCACGGGCAACCTGGTAGGTTATTATCCAAACCATCACCACGGGAGACCTGGTAGGTTATTATCCAAACCATCACCACGGGCAACCTGGTAGGTTATTATCCAAACCATCAGCACGGAGACCTGGTAGGTTATCATCTAAACCATCATCACGGGAGACCTGGTAGATTATCATCCAAACCATCACCACGGGAGACCTGGTAGGTTATCCCCCAAACCATCACCACGGGAGACCTGGTAGGTTATCACCCAAACCATCACCACAGGAGACCTGGTAGGTTATCACCTAAACCACCACCACGGGAGACCTGGTAAGTTATCATCCAAACCATCACCACGAGAGACCTGGTAGGTTATCATCCAAACCATCACCACCAGAGACCTGGTAGGTTATCACCCAAACCATCACCACCAGAGACCTGGTAAGTTATCATCCAAACCATCACCACGGGAGACCTGGTAGGTTATCATCCAAACCACCACCACGGGAGACCTGGTAGGTTATCATCTAAACCACCACCACGGGAAGCCTGGTAGGTTATCATCCAAACCATCACCACAGGAGACCTGGTAGGTTATCATCCAAACCATCACCACGGGAGACCTGGTAGGTTATCATCTAAACCATCACCACGGGAGACCTGGTAGGTTATCATCCAAACCATCAACACGGGAGACCTGGTAGGTTATCACCCGAACCACCACCACGGGAGACCTGGTAGGTTATCATCCAAACCATCACCACGGGAGACCTGGTAGGTTATCATCTAAACCATCACCACAGAAGACCTGGTAGGTTATCATCTAAACCACCACCACGGGAGACCTGGTAGGTTATCATCTAAACCATCACCACAGGAGACCTGGTAGGTTATCACCCAAACCACCACCACGGGAAGCCTGGTAGGTTATTATCCAAACCATCACCACGGGAGACCTGGTAGGTTATCATCCAAACCATCACCACGGGAGACCTGGTAGGTTATCATCCAAACCATCACCACGGGAGACCTGGTAGGTTATCATCCAAACCATCACCACGGGAGACCTGGTAGGTTATCATCCAAACCATCACCACGGGAGACCTGGTAGGTTATCATCCAAACCATCACCACGGGACACCTGGTAGGTTATCATCTAAACCACCACCACGGGAGACCTGGTAGGTTATCATCCAATACCACTGGAGACGTGATGGGTTATCATCCAAACCATCACCACGGGACCTGGTAGGTTATCACCCAAACCACCACCACGGGAGACCTGGTAGGTTATCACCCAAACCATCACCACGGGAGACCTGGTAGGTTATCCCCCAAACCATCACCACGGGAGACCTGGTAGGTTATCACCCAAACCATCACCACAGGAGACCTGGTAGGTTATCACCTAAACCACCACCACGGGAGACCTGGTAAGTTATCATCCAAACCATCACCACGAGAGACCTGGTAGGTTATCATCCAAACCATCACCACCAGAGACCTGGTAGGTTATCACCCAAACCATCACCACCAGAGACCTGGTAAGTTATCATCCAAACCATCACCACGGGAGACCTGGTAGGTTATCATCCAAACCACCACCACGGGAGACCTGGTAGGTTATCATCTAAACCATCACCACGGAAGACCTGGTAGGTTATCATCCAAACCATCACCACAGGAGACCTGGTAGGTTATCATCCAAACCATCACCACGGGAGACCTGGTAGGTTATCATCTAAACCATCACCACGGGAGACCTGGTAGGTTATCATCCAAACCATCAACACGGGAGACCTGGTAGGTTATCACCCGAACCACCACCACGGGAGACCTGGTAGGTTATCATCCAAACCATCACCACGGGAGACCTGGTAGGTTATCATCTAAACCATCACCACAGAAGACCTGGTAGGTTATCATCTAAACCACCACCACGGGAGACCTGGTAGGTTATCATCTAAACCATCACCACAGGAGACCTGGTAGGTTATCACCCAAACCACCACCACGGGAAGCCTGGTAGGTTATTATCCAAACCATCACCACGGGAGACCTGGTAGGTTATCATCCAAACCATCACCACGGGAGACCTGGTAGGTTATCATCCAAACCATCACCACGGGAGACCTGGTAGGTTATCATCCAAACCATCACCACGGGACACCTGGTAGGTTATCATCTAAACCACCACCACGGGAGACCTGGTAGGTTATCATCCAATACCACTGGAGACGTGATGGGTTATCATCCAAACCATCACCACGGGACCTGGTAGGTTATCACCCAAACCACCACCACGGGAGACCTGGTAGGTTATCACCCAAACCATCACCACGGGACCTGGTAAGTTATCGCCCAAACCATCACCACGGGAGACCTGGTGGGCTATCATCCAAACCATCACAACGGGAGACGTGATGGGTTATCATCCAAACCATCACCACGAGAGACCTGGTAGGTTATCAACCAAACCACCTCCACGGGAGACCTGGTAGGTTATCATCCAAACCAACACCACGGGAGACCTGATAGGTTATCATCTAAACCACCACCACGGGGGACCTGGTAGGTTATCATCCAAACCACCACCACGAGAGACCTGATAGGTTATCATCTAAACCACCATCACGGGAGACCTGGTAGGTTATCATCTAAACCATCACCACAGGAGACCTGGTAGGTTTCCACCCAAACCATCACCATGGGAGACCTGGTAGGTTATCATCCAAACCATCACCACATGAGACCTGGTAGGTTTCCACCCAAACCATCACCATGGGAGACCTGGTAGGTTTTCACCCAAACCATCTCTACGGTGACCTGGTAGGTTATCACCCAAACCATCACCACGGGACCTGGTAGGTTATCACCCGAACCATCACCACGGGAGACCTGGTAGGTTATCATCCAAACCATCACCACGGGAGACGTGATGGGTTATCACCCAAACCATCACCGCGGGAGACCTGGTAGGTTATCATCCAAACCATCACCACGGGAGACCTGGTAGGTTATCACCTAAACCATCACCACGGGAGACCTGGTAGGTTATCATCCAAACCATCACCCCGGGAGACCTGGTAGGTTATCATCCAAACCATCACCACGGGAAACCTGGTAGGTTATTATCCAAACCATCAGCACGGAGACCTGGTAGGTTATCATCTAAACCATCACCACGGGAGACCTGGTAGGTTATCATCTAAACCATCACCACGGGACACCTGGTAGGTTATTATCCAAACCATCACCACGGGAGACCTGGTAAGTTATCACTCAAACCACCACCACGGGAGACCTGGTAGGTTATCATCCAAACAATCACTACGGGAGACCTGGTAGGTTATCATTAAAACATTCACCACGGGCGACCTGGTAGGTTATCATCTAAACCACTACCACGGGAGACTTGGTAGGTTATCACCCAAAGACACCACGGGAGACCTGGTAGGTTATCACCCAAACCATCACCACGGGAGACCTGGTAGGTTATCATCCAAACAACCACCACGGGGGACCTGGTAGGTTATCATCAAAACCATCACCATGGGAGACCTGGTAGGTTATCATCTAAACCATCACCACGGGAGACCTGATAGGTTACTGCATTTTGGCTTTGCACGACAGAACACAGGTCTTCCGTTTTCAAGGGACGCATCACGTTGCTATAGGGAATTTATTTAGCTAATGTAGTCCGCATCATTTTTCTTTGAATCATCATTTTCTGCTCTTTCTGGGGAGGCACAACTGCTCTGATCCTAATGTTCACAGCGTTTGAGGTGGCGATTTCGAAAGTTACAAGGCTTGGTTATTGAAAGGTGGGGCGTCTTGATTAGCCCATAATTGGGTATTAAAAAGTAAGGCGTCAGGATCCGCCCATGATGGGGTATATTGAAAGATGGGATGCATGAATCTGCCCATGATTGAGTATACATATTGTAAGGTGGGTCGTCTAGATCCGCCCATGATTGGGTATATTAAAGGTGGGGCGATTGTATCCGCCCATGATCAGGTATATTGAAAGGTGGGATGATTGTATCCGCCCATGATTAGGTATATTTAAAGGTGGGATGATTGTATCCGCCCATGATTGGGGATATTTAAAGGTGGGATGATTGTATCCGCCCATGATTAGGTATATTGAAAGGTGGGATGATTGTATCCGCCCATGATTGGGGATATCTAAAGGTGGGACGATTGTATCCGCCCATGATTGGGGATATTTAAAGGTGGGATGATTGTATCCGCCCATGATTAGGTATATTGAAAGGTGGGATGATTGTATCCGCCCATGATTGGGGATATCTAAAGGTGGGACGATTGTATCCGCCCATGATTGGGGATATTTAAAGGTGGGATGATTGTATCCGCCCATGATTAGGTATATTTAAAAGTGGGACGATTGAATCCGCCCATGATTAGGTATATTTAAAGGTGGGATGATTGTATCCGCCCATGATTGGGGATATTTAAAGGTGGGATGATTGTATCCGCCCATGATTGGGGATATTTAAAGGTGGGATGATTGTATCCGCCCATGATTAGGTATATTGAAAGGTGGGACGATTGTATCCGCCCATGATCAGGTATATTGAAGGTGGGATGATTGTATCCGCCCATGATTAGGTATATTGAAGGTGGGATGATTGTATCCGCCCATGATTGGGGATATTTAAAGGTGGGACGATTGTATCCGCCCATGATTAGGTATATTTAAAGGTGGGATGATTGTATCCGCCCATGATTGGGGATATTTAAAGGTGGGACGATTGTATCCGCCCATGATTGGGGATATTTAAAGGTGGGATGATTGTATCCGCCCATGATTAGGTATATTGAAAGGTGGGATGATTGTATCCGCACATGATTGGGGATATTTAAAGGTGGGACGATTGTATCCGCCCATGATTGGGGATATTTAAAGGTGGGATGATTGTATCCGCCCATGATTAGGTATATTGAAAGGTGGGATGATTGTATCCGCCCATGATTGGGGATATCTAAAGGTGGGACGATTGTATCCGCCCATGATTGGGGATATTTAAAGGTGGGATGATTGTATCCGCCCATGATTAGGTATATTGAAAGGTGGGATGATTGTATCCGCCCATGATTGGGGATATCTAAAGGTGGGACGATTGTATCCGCCCATGATTGGGGATATTTAAAGGTGGGATGATTGTATCCGCCCATGATTAGGTATATTGAAAGGTGGGATGATTGTATCCGCCCATGATTGGGGATATCTAAAGGTGGGACGATTGTATCCGCCCATGATTGGGGATATTTAAAGGTGGGATGATTGTATCCGCCCATGATTAGGTATATTGAAAGGTGGGATGATTGTATCCGCCCATGATTGGGTATATTTAAAGGTTGGATGATTGTATCCGCCCATGATTGGGGATATTTAAAGGTGGGACGATTGTATCCGCCCATGATTGGGGATATTTAAAGGTGGGATGATTGTATCCGCCCATGATTGGGTATATTGAAAGGTGGGATGATTGTATCCGCCCATGATTGGGTATATTGAAGGTGGGATGATTGTATCCGCCCATGATTAGGTATATTGAAGGTGGGATGATTGTATCCGCCCATGATTAGGTATATTTAAAGGTTGGATGATTGTATCCGCCCATGATTAGGTATATTGAAAGGTGGGACGATTGTATCCGCCCATGATTGGGTATATTTAAAGGTTGGATGATTGTATCCGCCCATGATTAGGTATATTTAAAGGTGGGACGATTGTATCCGCCCATGATTGGGTATATTAAAGGTGGGGCGATTGTATCCGCCCATGATTAGGTATATTGAAAGGTGGGATGATTGTATCCGCCCATGATTGGGTATATTTAAAGGTTGGATGATTGTATCCGCCCATGATTGGGGATATTTAAAGGTGGGACGATTGTATCCGCCCATGATTGGGGATATTTAAAGGTGGGACGATTGTATCCGCCCATGATTAGGTATATTGAAGGTGGGATGATTGTATCCGCCCATGATTGGGGATATTTAAAGGTGGGACGATTGTATCCGCCCATGATTAGGTATATTTAAAGGTGGGATGATTGTATCCGCCCATGATTAGGTATATTGAAAGGTGGGATGATTGTATCCGCCCATGATTAGGTATATTGAAAGGTGGGATGATTGTATCCGCCCATGATTGGGGATATTTAAAGGTGGGATGATTGTATCCGCCCATGATTAGGTATATTTAAAAGTGGGACGATTGAATCCGCCCATGATTAGGTATATTTAAAGGTGGGATGATTGTATCCGCCCATGATTGGGGATATTTAAAGGTGGGATGATTGTATCCGCCCATGATTGGGGATATTTAAAGGTGGGATGATTGTATCCGCCCATGATTAGGTATATTGAAAGGTGGGACGATTGTATCCGCCCATGATCAGGTATATTGAAGGTGGGATGATTGTATCCGCCCATGATTAGGTATATTGAAGGTGGGATGATTGTATCCGCCCATGATTGGGGATATTTAAAGGTGGGACGATTGTATCCGCCCATGATTAGGTATATTTAAAGGTGGGATGATTGTATCCGCCCATGATTGGGGATATTTAAAGGTGGGATGATTGTATCCGCCCATGATTAGGTATATTGAAAGGTGGAACGATTGTATCCGCCCATGATCAGGTATATTGAAGGTGGGATGATTGTATCCGCCCATGATTAGGTATATTGAAGGTGGGATGATTGTATCCGCCCATGATTGGGGATATTTAAAGGTGGGACGATTGTATCCGCCCATGATTAGGTATATTTAAAGGTGGGATGATTGTATCCGCCCATGATTGGGGATATTTAAAGGTGGGACGATTGTATCCGCCCATGATTGGGGATATTTAAAGGTGGGACGATTGTATCCGCCCATGATTGGGTATATTTAAAGGTGGGACGATTGTATCCGCCCATGATTATGTATATTGAGAGGTGGGACGATTGTATCCGCCCATGATTAGGTATATTGAAAGATGAGTGCATAGATCCGCCCATAATTAATATATTTATATATAAAAAAAAAACTTTGAGGTGCTAATTATGGCCTAGATTCACATCATCTCAAGTGTGTTAAGAAGAATAAAATTATGTATAAATTCAACATGCCCTCTGATATAAGGTGATGCAGAAAGGTGCCTCCAGGCGGCATTATTACAGTTATTTATGAAGTTATAATTGTAATTTTAATGATCACGTAGCTAAAATTGAGAGGTTAAAAATCTCATAAAATCAATAGTAATCATTTTTTTTCGAAAATATTTTCAGTTTATGTAACAAGCTATCCAATTTACGCAAACGAAATAGATTATAGCCTTTTGTGTGACGGGTGACATATTTACGGATTGTTTCACGATCCAGATTTACACTGTGGTGTCCGTGGATCCCATAACTCTCGCCGTGATCCCTGTCAGCTACGTCATAGAGAGTGGACTCTGTGGTACCATCTTGGCCCCCTTCGACATCGGCAGAACTACAGGTAAGCAGATCAAACCCAGCAGTGTTGGGCAAATGTTGGGCCAGCGTCTTCGACGCTGTCCCAACATTGAGTCAACCCAACCCAACATTGAGTCAACGTCTTGCTGGGCACTCGGTATTAACCCTTTATAGACATACGTAAGTTGCTGGCGTATTTTAATAAATTTAACGTAAAGTAACATTCACAATTCTCCAAAAGCTTTGAGGTATCATTTTGTTCCATCATTATCTTGAATATTACACGTGAATATTTGCTAAATATAAAGAATTGCCAAATAAGTCGAGTTTCAAAGCTTGTGTGACAATGGCTTTCATGCAGCTTAATATCGTACTTCATGATGTTGAGCCCCTACGGAAGATGTATATTGGCAACATTTTACATCACTGTATACTTTTAACAGTATCCCATAGTCTACCACACTTATTCTGTTGAAAAATTAGAAATTCTAAACATCCCCATTCCAGGAAGCAAAGCAATTTTTGTCGTATTAATAATTTGGTCACAACAGAATAAATTTAGCATTTGACGTTTAGTAATATTTACTAATTAGTAGAATATAGATAATTAGTTCATATATTCATTTAAACGCCCAAACATTACATGCTCAAACTGATGACGACATAATTATATGTATGTACGTTTCAAATAACTTAATACATTATTAATCTGAGATATAGTAAGGATAAACTTGTGTTTTTGCAGGAGAAGTCACGTGCAACCAGGACCTTTCTGATTGGCGACAAGGTAACTGTGTTCTTGATATTTCTTCTGTGGACCTGATCAACAGAGTGACCGGTACACTGACCATCACAATCACTGACATCAAAGCCTCGCCGATTATACTCTACCTGCCACAGTCTATACAACTATCTGAAGATGTCAACGGCAACACCGTTATTTATAATGTGAGTAAGTGAACTATCTTTGTTTGTTTGTTTGTTTGTTTGTTTGTTTGTTTGTTTGTTTGTTTGTTTGTTTGTTTGTTTGTTTGTTTGTTTTTTTGTTTGTTTGTTTGTTTGTTTGTTTGTTTGTTTGTTTGTTTGTTTGTTTGTTTGTTTGTTTGTTTGTTTGTTTGTTTGTTTGTTTGTTTGTTTGTTTGTTTGTTTGTTTGTTTGTTTGTTTGTTTGTTTGTTTGTTTGTTTGTTTGTTTGTTTGTTTTTTGTTTGTTTCTTTGTTTGTTTGTTTGTTTGTTTGTTTGTTTGTTTGTTTGTTTGTTAACTTCAAGTTTGAAATGACTTGAAGTTTGAAATGCCTTTAACTCGACCTTGCGATACCTTACCTGATGTCATTATTAATTTGTCCCTGATCTGGGACCTTGCTGGTCTATTCAGACAAATCTGAACAGTGTAAAATATCCTCTATCCTCTCCGACCTTATCGAATTTGGCCGTTACAGGTTGGGATGGTAGAATTCAGGAGTTATATCTCATGCAAATTTCCATCCACTTTAAGTTGGATCTCGCTAGCGCGACCCACAATTTCAAGTGATTGAAAATTACTCAAATTTATTTAATTTGAGACCAAATGTTTGCAAATCTGTATAAGCAGCCATTTAATTCCCAATAACTGTGATTTAACCTGCCAATATAACATGTTATAGGCGATTATAGTGATGATTAGCGTTGAAAGTAATGATGGATCGTCAATTTAGCTGCTTATCAGTCCACATGAGGTAACACACCCAAGTTTAGTTAGTGCTCAATGGGTGTACAAAAACAAAATTTATTCTCGTGCATTCATCAATTATGTACACTCTCTTGAACCCTTTCACAGCTGTGGCCGTCTTTATACTTCAGATTCAGATTCTAACGTCTAAAGTCGATCGGCTTTAGGCCACTTTTGTGCACATATAGGCTAAATTGGGCCATGAGAACCTTCTAAGGATGGTGATTTGAGCAAGATGACACTGACTGCCCTCCAGACACAGGATTTGAAATGCAAAATTTGAAGGTCTGAGGCCGAGCACGCTACCTCACGGAGGTTCCCCACAAATCTTTTTTACGGGTTGATGAGGAAGAACCATTTTGTTTCTTTCAAACCGCCGAGACCGGGAAACGAATCCCGAACTATAACGTGAAAGGCAGCGGTGCTAACCACTACCCTAGGGCCCTCGCCCGCCCCCTGGTTTATACAAAAATAATTCAGCGCTGTAATGGTCAAATGAAATGAAATGAATCGGGCTTTAGGCCACCTTTGTGCACATATAGGCTAAACTGGGCCAGGAGAACCTCCTGAGGATGGTGAGATGATTGAGATGACACTGTCCTCCAGACACAGGATTCGAAATTCGAGTCCTGGCGGTCTGAGGCCGAGCACGCTACCTCTCGGTCACGGAGGCTCCCCACAATACTAACTTTCACACGTGGATGGGGAAGAAACATTTTTGTTTCTTTGAAACCGCCGAGACCGGGAACCGAACCCCGAACTCTGGCGTGAAAGGCAGCGGTGCTAACCACTACCCTAGGGCCCCCGCCCTGTAATGGTCAAGGTTACCTAGTATTTTATATTCTGTGAAAATCAATGACCTTGACCTCCTTTGTTTTCACCGAGCTAGCTAGTACAATGAGTACAATGTTATATAACCTTGAGTACAATGTTATATAACCTTGTTTTCACCGAGTGACGTAACTACGTTTCACAGAATACGGCAGACGTTACTTTATTTATAGGTGGAGGTGGACTATGTAGACCAGGACCAGCTTCATCACGCTATCACCAATGTAGGACCAGCGGCAAATACATATCTCTATAACTTTGAAATCAACTCACGGAGTAAGTCTTTCATGTTATCACAATTATGTATACCATTTTTTCTTCACTACTTCTTTTGACGTGATATAACTCAATTGTGAAACTATTTGTCCCAAACAATTTGCAGGACTAAAATTCATATAGGGGCATTGTACATGAGTTTTAGTTAAATCCTGCAAATTGTTTGGGACAAATAGCGTTTGGCGCGAAGTTTATACAAAGGATTGTACATAGGGTGTGCTCCAGGTGGCGCCACCTGTCATATTTTGTCTTTGTCTTGGTTAGGAATCGAACCCAAATACAATGCAACCACAATCCAGTTACATTATAGCAACTTTTAAGCTTCACACACAACATGTTACAAAAAATAGAACCTGTTCTATTATTCGCAACATGGTGCTCAACACAAAATTACCGTAACATGTCCCGTCCACTATGTAACATGTTACGTAACACGCATGCTATGTAACTTGTTGCTCAACACGTTTTATGGGGAACACGCAAGACGTAAAATGCTGAGTAACATGTTGCGTAAACGGTGTTGCTTAACACGTTGAGTAACATGTTACGCAGTGCATAGTCGGCTTTAGTTAATTCTTGCTGCTTTATTTTAATACATAGAATACTCATATATGTGATGGGTCTACCATGTCTACGGCCATTGTATATTAATTCTATCAGTGCGGGCATCGTCTTTAGACGTCAGAATCTGACGTCTTTAGACGTCAGATTCTGACACTGAACGGGATGTTTTTCTACCACAGATGGTGAGATTAGCGTGGTGGCAAATCCTACGTTTGACTTCTATGTGGATGATGAATATGAGATAGATATAGAAGTAACAAATCAGTTTGGTCAGCCAGACCAGGCTCTTCTGACCGTAAGCATGGTGTGGGCAAACCGTCCCCCTATTTACCAGCCAGACGTATATCAGCTGATCATGGACGAGGAGTGTGACAATAACGTAAGTAACACTACTTGTATGAGGCTTTATCTAAATAGTATATTCAATCATAAGACAAAAGAGGTTAACTAGTTTTAGCGTTTCCATATTGTTTTTGTAGTGTAGGGAGCCTGGTATAACGTGAGGAACATATGTAAGGTTTATATGCATAGGCTTCTTCAATGAATTGCCATTGCTGTTCAGCTTTATTTTGGGCAAACAAATAGGTTTAACCTACGCAAAATGTAGCATACAAATACGGAAGATAAACTTTTTCATGTATATCTCACTTGAAGCTGGGAATTTCGTCAACAATTCCATCTTCACGTGAAAGAAACACAGAAAAACACAGACTTTTCTACCCTTAGTTATCCCACACTATTGTCACTACATTATTACTATAGTTACCTCGTACCTAAGTGGTGCTTCATTAAGGCGATACATTTGATATTTAAATGTCAATACAGCAATAATATAATAAATGTATAACTGGTTGTTTTCCCCTGTCTTTTTCACAGGTAGGTACTTGCTTCACTGGTGGTGTCGGGGTATTGCCACTTGTCGTTTTGAACCTTAACGCCCGAGACAGAGACGTGGAACAGGCAACTGATACCTTATCATGTGACATAATCCCTTCGTTTGGATCAAATATGTTTGACATCGGGAACTGCTTCCCTACAGGGAATCAGGTAGAACTGTCCCTGACGGGCAGGATAGACGTAGATGCTGATCCACACTACATGAACTTTGACCTTATTGCCAAGGTGGAGGACGCCTCGGGGGAGTCTAACATCGCCACCATCCACGTCACGGTGAACGATATCAACGATAACACCCCCGTGTTCAGCAGTCCACCGTACGGGGCTACCATATTTGGTAGGTGCTTTCCTAGTGATGATATCAATGTTTTTACTGGTTTCACATAAATACCCTCATTGCCACCTTTTTTCCGTCTGATCACAACACCCGCCATGTCTCTTTTGCAAATGTAGGCCCCCTATAGTTAAAATAGTGAAGTGCAAAAGGTGGTATCTTAATATGTACCTAGACTATTAAATAGTCAGTTCGACCGCTAGCCCTTACCCCGCCTCATTAAATAATTTTATTTTTCACCCACTTGCATTTGTGTCCCGCTACCGCGAGCTACAGCTTCAAGTGGTTGAAAATAGTATATTGTGGCGCGTTCAAAAGTTCGCGGAACACCGCGTGTTTTGTGTTCAAATCTTATAAAAAATATGCGGTAAGATGAGCGGTGGGAATACGAGATGTTACGATGGGAACACTGCGCTATGATTTGCGCTTGTTATAGAGAAAGACGCGAACTGGTCACGCTGTTAACCCTTAGGATGACAGATTCTGACGTATAGATGGTGTCCCTGCGCTGAATCAATTGATAAAATTATAATGGCGGTAGACACATAACATAGGTATTAAAATGAAGCGTAAAGACCTAGCTAAGAAATTTATGTTGATTTCAAGAGAGCTGTCGCCCTACCATCCACAATACAAGATAAATAACCATATAGAGTGGGCCAAAAATGTATATTTTCACAATATTGTAGATATATTCACACGGTAATCTGCCACTATCATCGGAATGAAAACAATCTTGCCTAAAATCTGAGCTGAAATGTGTGAAGGTGTGAAAGCTTTGTCTGATCAAATTAATCAAATGTCTCATCAGATCGGTCCCGATTATATTCGGTTTTCACTAGCACATTACACATATCAACCTTTACACATGTTAAAGATAATACGTGATATCAATCAGCAATATTTGGAAATCTTTAACCTCCATTTTGTCAAATCTGAATAATTTTCACTCATTTGAAGTTGTGGATCGCGTCAGCGAGACGCAACTTCAAGTGAGTGAAATTACAATTAAATAACTTTTCGTTTAAATTATCAAACCGTACCTTCAGTGTTGGGCGGGGGCCCTAGGGTAGTGTTTAGCACCGCTGCCTTTCACGCCAGATTTCGGGGTTCGGTTCCCGGTCTCGGCGGTTTGAAAGAAACAGAAATGTTTCTTCCCCATCCACGTGTGAAAGTCAGTATTGTGGGGAGCCTCCGTGACCGAGAGGTAGCGTGCTCGGCCTCAGACCGCCAGGGCTCGAATTGCGAATCCTGTGTCTGGAGGACAGTGTCATCTCAATCATCTCACCATCCTCAGGAGGTTCTCCTGGCCCAGCTTAGCCCATATGTGCACAGTGGTGGCCTAAAGACCGATTCATTTCATTTCATTTTACCTTCAGTGTTCCCTTGCTAAGTTGGTGTCTTTTTATAGAGAATGTCCCGGGTGGTGTCTACTTGTTTACCGTGGGAGCCACCGACCTGGACTCAGGTGTTAATGGAGTATTCACCTTCGCAATACGTGATATAGCGGGACAGGCTAGGGGGTCTTTCTACTTCCAGGTGAGTAATTCAATAAATAGTAGCCTTAAGAACCTATAAAAAAATTATCACATTTTTAAATAGATTAAGATTTATTTATTTGGTCAAAAACAATTTACCTATTCGTTGATAATGATTCATCGTCAAATTAATCAAATAAGCGTTGTTTTTTTCAAATTTTCTGATTCATTTTTCATACTACTGTCGTAATCTCATGTCACGTGACAGGTAGATCCAATCACAGGAGTTGTTACAACCAAACATCCGGTCGATTATGAGATGTACACAAGTATAGATTTTGACATCACGGCTACCGACAAGGGGACACCCGCCAATACGGGGGTTACACTAGCTACAGTCGTCATCGTGGATGTGAATGACAACCGCCCCGAATTTGTCTGCAGTCCCAGGTGAGCAAAGGGTTAACCATTTTATCCTTTAAACCCTCACGATGCATTAAAGCATCATTTTGCATCTCTGAAGACTGTCTTCATCTCCTGAAACCCAGTGGTTTTAGAACGAAAATTTTCATTGAATTGTTTTAAAAATAACATTATATTTTTTTCATTTGTCACCAACTTCAAGTCATCTTCATCAACTACAAGTCGAGAATTGCGACAGCGATTCGCAGCTTGTAGTGGATGAAGATGACAATAGTAAATTCAGGCTTGAAAGGGTTAAGGAGATAAGCACGTCTATGGCTGCCTAGGCCTTATCATTTGATGTTTAGGTTATAATTTTCAGCCGCTTGAAGTTGTAAGACGCGGTTTTTTAAATGTTCGCCATATACCTCTAAGCGCGACTATAGTCGATTTTAATCTGTTTTATACTCGCAGGTATTGGTAACGAAGTCTGTGTTTAAACATCGATATTTGCAAATGTTTTATCTCAAGTTTAACAAATATCAGTAGCCTAATTGCCACCCATTTGTGGGTCGCAGTGGCGAGACACAACTTCAATAAGGTAAACATTTAAATTATTTAGTTTATCGGTTTAAGGGTGAGGTAACGTCTTGTAGCATTTGAAGAGCAGGAAGAACCGGCTGCTGTTAAACATCGACTTGTGATTGACATCATACATGCAATAATCGAAACGTGATCATTAAAGGGACATGCCCAGGTCTAAAATCATCCAAAAATCGGTCATTTCATATTAGCTTAATAATATGACCATATGATGTAAACATATTCCCGATTTCTAATTTTTTACAACCACGTCAAAAATAAAAAATACTTGAATTTCGTCTCTATATCTAGCCTAACTGGTAAGTGCACAGCACAAAAATTAAAAAACTTTTGCAGTTCTAGTCTATGGATATGTTTACATCATATGGTCATATTATTAAGCTAAAATAAAATCACCGATTTTTTGATGATTTTAGACCTGGGCATGTCCCTTTAAACCCTTACAACGCTGAATAAATTTTGCATACACCATGGAAACCAAAGGGTTTATTTCATTTTGAAATCGTCATAAATGTCTTAGTTAGTCCTTTCTGATTCATTTGAATACCTATGTATTGAATCTACGACGATTAGAAATATTTTAATTCTTTCAGCGTGGGGACGGTCTTTATACGTCAGAATCTGCCGTCTACAGACGGCAGATTCTGACGTATAAATACCATCCCCGTGCTGTAAGGGTCATAGATGGTTGAAAAGAGAGAGGCACTAAAAGGTTTATACCAGAACTAGTGCATATTCTCGCGTCAGCCCTCGCGCTGCGCGCTCCTAGGATGGAGGGTTATAGTCACACAAAAGTTTACACTGACCATACTGTTTCTGACAGGCCGGCGGACGAGCCTTACGACGCGGACCCGGCGTGTTTTTACAACCTGGAGCTGCGATCTGACGTCCTGGTGGGCTACGAGGTGATCCAGATGACAGCCACAGACGAGGATCAGGACGTCACGCCACGTTAGTGATCACATTATCTCCTCTCCTTTAAATTAACGGATCATTCATATTCCTTCATATGTTTCCGTCGCTTGAAGCTGCCATTGAATTTAAGCCATAAGTAATAGACCCCCAACTTCAAGTTGGTAAAAATCACTTACACGTTAATGCAAAATTTGAAGTAACACAATCAAGCCAATTGAAGTCTAGTTGATGCTTATTGTGAAATAACCGTACGGGGGGGGGGGGCGAACCCTGATTGTGTATTGAGTTTAAAGTAAAAAATATTCAGATCAATGGAACACAAGCTCCCCATCCCTTTGAAACATACAACTTTTAAATACTATATTATTCGTTATATAATTATTATCTCACAATGAATTTAAATTCATATTTGTTAACTAATTATGGTGATGACGTGACGGCCATGAATTCTCTTGATATTCAGTGATATTAGGCAGACTTTTTTATCATATTTTTCAACATATCGTAGGCTTCTGTTTTGTCGAGATGGCCACCCTGACAAATCAGAAGCTTACAATATTATCGTAACTTGTAGGATAATACGGCGCCAGGCTGTGACATGAGGGTAGCCACTTTTTTTTATTTAAAAGCATGTTATTTATGTTACCAGTAAACAAAACAAAACGGCCATCAAATAATTATCATTCCCGTGCAGATCACCGTGGCAGTAGTAGATGTAGGTGCGTATCTATAATGCAATAAACATGATAAATTAACCCCTTAGTGTGTCCATAATCAATCTCAACACCACTTGAAAGTCCTGTGTCACGGTGCGTTTTATTAATAATGGGCGGGATGGCGTCACACTATGTCGATCCAGTGCAGGACCAATGTATAACGTTAAGTCATCCACTTGTAACAAGGTAAATGAGGTTCAAACGTGTGTTGACTTTGGTGTCATTTGGAGGACCGTGCTAATACTAGAGATGGTGTGACACTAGGAATACCCCACAGAACAACGTCATATTGAGCCAAGCCAAACATACCATGTTCCGTCTCATTACAGCTCTGCTCTGCATATAGGAAAAAAAGGCAGATACTCCCTTTTGCCTTTGCGCTACCACTACTGATGCTGCTATTGTCGTGCAGCTTGTGGATTTTCATACGAGACATTTATTATTCATTGTTACATTTATCTGAATATATCTTAGTATAAAATCATATACAGTAATTTTTGTATCGAATAAACAGTGCCTGTTCGATCTGACACGAACATCGGACCCCTGGATTAAAGTCTGTCCTATTGCAATGGATGTGCCATATGTGTCACTCAAATGACTACAAAATGTAACAGGTGGCTGTTAAGTAGCGAATGACTAAAAATACACAAAATCATGACAAATAATGTTTTTTTTAATAAAAGACCTAATATTCTTATTGTGTACCAATTACGTATTGCGACACTAAGGAATGTATACAAGTTTAGGAAACGCACATAATATAATAATGTAGGTATGATAAGCGAAATCATTGAAGTGGGCAATACATCATTGCCATATTTAACCTTTTCTGCTCGGGGACGGTCTTTATACGTCAGAATATGGCGTCTGTAGACGTCAGATTTCTGACGTATAAAGACTGTCCCCGCGCAGAAATAATTTTAAAATGTATAATGGCCGTAGACTCAAATGAAGCGGAAAGAGCTAATTGCAAGACATTTATGGTGATTTCAATTTAAATAACCCTTTATTCTCCATGGTTTGTAAAACCATATTTCAGCGTTGTAAGTGTTGACACGTTTTGTAAATATAACCATAATCACACCGTTTTATCTGTTAAATCAGTAGATTGTCGTTTGTAGCAGCACATCTATTATAATTTAGTATGTTTTAATACGACGTTCCTTTTTTTATTAATAAGTCGTCAGACTTTTTTATTCAATTGAATCTACTGATTCTAGATTGAAACGGCATTCAAAGTGATTAGATGGAATGGAATATTATGTTTCTCAGTATAAAGAACGTATGATATAACGTCAGTAAAAAAATAATGTACTAGAACAATAACTATCCTGATTTGTTTGAAGTATATCTTATTTTTGCGTGTGAAGCTGTAAATTGCATTAAAAGTTCAAGATTCAGACGCAGGAATAAGTTCAACTTGATCTGTCTGTTCTTAAATGGTGCAAATTGAGTTGATAGTTATCACTTTATGAGGCCCTGCTATCAATATTTAAACAGAGAGTATTCTATGGTGTCGACGGCCAATAAATCAATCACCTACAATCAGATCAATAACAGATGGAATTATTTGTACCAGGTACAGATTAATTATGTGTAGGTCTACATCAAAGGTAGATATGAGTTTTGTATGGATTTTTCCGTAAATATCAACCCTTATATCCTGCTGATCACGACTATTGTCGTTTTTAACTTGTTTTATTAGTCAACCAAATCACTGTTATTGGTAATGAAATGTGTGTCTAAACATCAAGATTTGCAAATATTTATGCTCAAATTAAACAAATATGAGTATTTTTTAGCCACTTGAAGCTGTGTCTCGCGGTAGTGAGTGAAAATTTAAAAAAAATGTTGTTCACATCAGATGGCCATAATCAAAAGCAGAAATAATAATACTATTTTTTTTTAATGATTTTAGCCTGATTGTCTCGCTTTAAACTAACCTGGTTTTTAGATACACTAGTAGACAACCATAATTGTCTTGACATGATGTCTCATTTAATCCAATAACAACGAATTTCACACTTCTAAATATTTATTTACATATAGGCACACACTATACGGTGAACCTTATAAAAGGGAACAGCTAAATATGTAAAGCTAACGTGTCCCCACCATTATAGTGTGCCATCACATTAAAAAAATACGAGCGATGCTACTAATATTTAAAACTATTTAAACACCCAACAAATACAAGGCATTAACCCAGTGTTGATTATATGTTGGCCCAACGTCTGCGACGCTGGGCCAGCATATAATCAACATTGGGTTAAAATAGTATGTTTCTGGTGAAGATATTTTTCTTTTTTTTCTTGTAGACTACATCACGTACGAGCTTATTAAGCCTGTTGACCACTTTGTACTGGTGGAAACTGACGGTTGGGTTGTGGTCAGTAAATCCATGCATGACAGCCATAAATACCTACTATATTGCTTCGCCCACGACAATGGTATCCCCAATCTCATGTCAGAGTGAGTATAGGTGTTTTCTGATATTTAACATGGAGATATATCATACATATATAATCAATGCAAATGCTCTAGAAACGCAACGTGTTCATTCGCAAAGTGATGATCTTTCAAAGCCACTTTTTGTCAGTGTTGAGATGCTTCAAATTTAGTATTCTAATACATGTGAAGATCAGCTACACACAGCCTAATCGATCGAGCGAAGAAGAGTGGAATCGTCCGCCACGAGTGAAGATTGAGCCGACACGAGTGATTATTAGTACTAATATATAAATAGAGCGATGCTTTTTTCGTTTTGTTAAACGAAGACAAGACAAGTTGGACAAGTCAAACAATTTTATCACAGTAATGAACATTCAATTACGATTTGTGTGAATAATACATATTAAATAGTAGTCTTCAAATGGGATCGTCTGAGAAAGCAAGCTATATCCATTTATCCAAATTTCACTCTTCGCGGTTCAACCTTCACTCTTCCGAGCACGATCAGAAAAAAAGGCAAGGTCTGTACCATGAAACCGCGTTTTTAAACAAAATGACTAATTCCAGCTATGGATTTTTTTTTAGAGTGTCAAGATGAAAAATAATTGTTTGTAAAAATCCTTTTGTCTCTCTCAATTTGACCGTACTTGATTATGTAGACCTTTGGAAAGCTTCAAAATCTGCTGACTGCGCTGCTATAACTACAAACTGTTTTGCATAGTATGGCTAATTACATCGCCCTAAGATCGTAAAAATGAATCATTATACTCTTTAAATATGTACAGGTTCCGTGCGGGTATTCATTTGTTGGTCACTGATGTGGAATGTGTTGAATTTGTACAAAATCGGCAAGATCTGTGGCGTTTCCGGCCATATTTCACTTGTGTCGGCTCAATCTTCACTCGTGGCGGACAATCTCACTCTTCTTCGCTTGATCGATTAGGCTGTGTGAGCTAGTGGCTCTGATTGATTGCACTGTAAAATGTGTTCTGTAAACGTATTCATGAATTTGGCCTGATTTGGTATCTGGCCAATAAGGCGATACCTGACAAAAAATGGTATCCTTGACATTCTAAACCACATGGTCAATGTTGATTTTTTTTTTTTTGGGGGGGGGGGGGCAGCGTCGTAGACAATTGGCATACATCAATCTAGCATTGTCAATCATACAGCATTAACAGGATAGGTCTACACCGGCCCAATGTTTTATTAATGTTAGGCCTGCGTCGCAAACGATGGTCCAACGATAAATCAATATTGGGTCATAGTGTCGTACTGACTGAGACTGCACACCAGTAAGAACGATGACCCAGCGCTGGGTTCATGTTAATCCACAATCTGAGATGCTGTCCCAACATTAAACTAAGAGTGGTTGCTAAGCTCACTTTGGACATTCTGCTGGTGTCTTGGTCTTACACAAGAGCAAGTCTACAACAACACAAGTGAAAGACGCACATCCAATGTTGTTTTTATGCTGGGCCGTCATTGTATAGGATGTACCAACTATAATACAACACAGGTTGATCGCATGTACTGGTCATAATAAAACTAGGCATATAATGACAACCTTAACCCAGTATAGGGGAGACATAATTATATAAACTTGTCTCTCATAGGTGCAAGGAATCCTCGAACTTGACATAGTTTCAGGGTCAGGTGTGGGTCACGGTAAACAAGATTTTGATGCCGTATCAGAACGCAGCAATTACAGAAGATAATCTCAAAGCACTGTAGCAGGGCCACCTAGCTGTGCTAGTGTGGCCCTGAGAAGGAGGCTGGGGCCATACTTGTTATCAACATATTTTCTTGTGCTCTTAATACACTGAATTGAATGGTAAATACCTTATGCAGTATAACATTAGCAACGCATAGAGATGCTTGGCAAACACGATATATCTACACAACGATGGGTTAATCGTATTTTATGTTGCCCCAGTATTAACCCAACATCCCGTTAACTTCTTGTGTTTGTTAGGTCCTGAGACGTGATACTAAATCAGGGCAATATATTTATTAATACAAAGTACACATCAGTATTATTATCAGCTACGACGAGCTGAGTAAATAACCGAAGAACATACACTATCAATTACTTCTGTATTAATGCACTATTTCACAAGCAATATGTAGAAGTTTTGGAAAGTCTTTGGACTAAGTATTGTATTCCACCCCTTCCCCTTCGACCAATAGAAGAGTGGACCAGCTAATCAGCTGTTCGCCACCGTCATTCAGTTGTTATTTAAATTACTTGGGATACCGTAATTGTGCCAAAACTTTTTAGGACACAAAGTGTTATTATATTAACCGCTCTAAGCTCTTTACACACTCGAAAACATTATGAGCCGCCGCCTGTTATGTTATTTAGCTTTACCGTCACATGTGATTTAACCCTTTCAGCGCGGGGACCGTCTTTATACGTCAGAATGTGACGTACGTCAGAATCTGACGTACGTATAAAGACGGTCCACGCACTGAAACAATTAAAATATTTATAATGGGCGCAGACCCGTAACATAGGTACCGGTATTCAGATCAAGCGGAAAGAGCTAACTAATATCTTTGGTGTCCATGGTTTATCCTGTTATATGCTATGTCTGTAAAAATATTGTAATGAAATTGTTAGCACAAATGCACATCAAAAAAATGTAACGCACTGCACTATGGGCCTATGGCCCCTTCGCACGATAAATTTACTTCCTATTACAAAAATATTTCAGCGTTGTACGGGTTTAATGTTCCGGGCCCTTGACTCCACAATACCGGTGATTTTATTTGCAGGCCTCTTGTGGTGAGAATTGATTCTTTTAAAGGCAAGAAGCACCTGATCGACATAGTTCTGGAGATCCCAGAAGGTTCCTATGACGATCCCGCCATGCAGGACGGGTTTATAGGAGAGCTCAGGACCCTTCTGGATCCCTGGTTTGTCAAAATGGAGCGTTACACGATCGACATAGACAAGTAAGGGACGCGAGTGGTGGTCATGCGCATCAATTATCGAAGTATATTATGCACCTTGTATATTATCCCTTTCAGTGCGGGGAGCGACTTAAGACGTCAGAATCTGACGTCTAAAGACGTCAGATTCTGACGTCTAAAGTCGATCCCCGCACTGAAAGAGCACCTTCCTGACAGCCAGGCTCGCTGCTCTCGAGGTCGCAGACCGAGCTTTGCTGAATCAGTGTTATCATCCACCTATTGGGGTAGGGAGGATGATTTAGATATTGAATATTCATTAATTGTTCAACCAAATGCCAACTTAATGTTGGCCCACTGTCTGCGACATTGGCTCGACATTAATCCAACCCTGCCGCATGTAACGTCTCGTGTCTGATGAGATGTGGTGGGAGCTGTCTGTGATACTTCCTTTGAAATTCTCGGCAACCAGCCATGTGCTGCTTAATGCAGGGCCGGCGTCGTATACAGTGGCCCTGCATTAAAGCAGCACTCATGCTAGAGGTCAAACTTAGGTCAAACAGAAAAAATCTTTCTTGAAAGTCCCCACTCCAATAGATGGTTTTAACACTTAACACAAGGCCTCGGTCTACGACCTCGGGAGAAGCGAGCCTTGTGTGGGAAGATGTGAAAGAGTAGCATATTTATAATGGCCACAAAACCCATAACATAGGTATTCAAATGAAGCGGAAAGACCCAACTGAGACATTTATGAAGATTTCAAATTGAATAAAAACTTTGTTCTCTTGGTTTATATAAAAATATTTCAGCGCTTTAAGAGTTGAACTCTTGTCTAGGTATACACGCGTTATCATGAAAGATCTAATACAAATAAAACACCACTAATTTTTATTAATTTTTTCTGTGTCAGATGCTCAGATAATCAAATATTTTGATCTGGGAATTGTATATTTTTCATTTTTGAAAATAGTTTTCGTTATTTGAAGTTAGCAATTCTAGCTTTAACCTTTGGAGCGCTGAAATAGTTTTACATAAAAAAAGGCAAACTTCATAATCATAAATGTTTTATTTGCAAAAAATATGTTATGGGTCTACGCCCATTTTTATATTGTTTCAGTTCAGTGATCGACTTATATGTCAGAATCTGACGTTTATAGATCGACAGTAGATGCCATAGTCTAACGTGTACAAACGTCAGATTCTGACGTCTAAAGTCGGTCCCCGCGCTGAAAGGGGTAAATAAATGTAAAATCCAAGGAGTCGATGCATCTCGCTAAATCCACCTGTTTCACCTTGCATATACCATATTTTGTCCCTGTAAATTGTTTTTGTGCCATCATGGTTACAGAACCACAGTGACGATCTATGCCCTGTGTGAGACATCCACGTACAGCTACCTGAACGTGGACAAAGGCAAGTGCTTCGTTCACCGCAATGACCTGCTCGACAAGACAAGGAAAAATATACTTGGTAAGATCCCCAGCAAACACGAGATATTGTGCTGTATGACATTTAGTCAAATACATTTAGTCAAATAAATAGCTACTGCGTTGCTTCAATGCGGTGCTCTTAATAGCTGCTGCGGTGCTCCTATAAGCTGTTGTGGTGCTCCCAACAGCTGCTGCAACTGCGGCGGTGCTCCATCATCATCTGCAGCTGCTGCTGTGCTCCCAGCTGCTGCGGGGCCCCAGGCAGCTACTGCATTGCTCCCATAAGCTGCTGCGGTGCTCTCGGCTGCTGCTGCATTGCTCCCATCACAGTGCTGCGGTGCTCCAATAAGCTGCTGAGGTACTCCCAGCAGTTGCTGCCTAGCGGCTACTGCTGTGCTACCAGTGGGTGCTGCGGTGCTCCCATATGCTGCTGCTGTGCTCCCAGTGGCTGCTGCTGTGCTTCTAATAGCTGCTGCGGTGCTACCATAAGCTGCTCCAGTGCTCCCAGCACCTGCTGCGGTGTTCCCATGCGCTGCTGTGGTGCTCCCAGTAGCTGCTGCGTTGTTCCCATAAGCTGCATGCGGTGCTCCCAGTGGCTGTTGCGCTGCTCTCAGCAGCTGCTGCGGTGCTCTCAATGGCTGCTACAGCTGCTGCGGTGATTTCTGCAGCAGGTGCGGTGCTCCCATAAGCTGCTGCTGTGCTCCCATAAGCTACTGCGGTGCTCTCAACAACTGCTGCTGTGTCCCAAACAGCTGCTGCTGTGCTCCAAACAGCTGCTGTTGTAGGCCTACTCCCATGCGCTGCTACAGTTCTTCCAAGAGCTGCTGCAGTGCTCTCATCAGTTGCTGATGTGCTCCAATAAGCTACTGCAGTGCTCCCAACAGATGCTGCGGTGCTCCCATGCGCTGCTGCAACAGCTTATTTGGTGCTCCCATAAACTGCTGCGGTGCTCTCAACAACTGCTGCGCTGCTCCAATAAGCTGATGCGATGCTCCCAGCGGCTGCTGTGGTGCTTCCAGCGGCTGCTACGGTCTTCCCAGCGGCCGCTGCGGTGCTCCCATAAGCTGCTGCAGTGCTCCTAGCATCTGCTGATGTTGTCCGATATGCTCCTGTGGTGCTCTCGGCGGCTGCTGCGGTTGCTCCCAGCGGCTTCTGCGGTGCTCCTATAAGCTGCTATAAAGCTCCCAGCATGCTCCCAGCATGCTCCTAGCAGCTGTTGCAGTGCTCACAAAACTGCTGTGGTGCTCACAGCGGCTGCTTCTGTGCTCCCATAAATGTATGCGATTTGCTAATAATACATGGTGATGTATTATGATCATCCCGGCATGAACACAACTAATGACGTCGATAACAATTTTCGTCCACTACTTTTGAATTTGGGGATATTCTAGTGTACGCGACCTACTAATTCAAGTGGGTGAAAATTACGCATATTTGTTTAATTTGACACAAAGCAAACCTTGATGTTTAAACACACATTTGTTCCCAATAACTGTGACTTAAACAGCTAATGAAACGGATTAAAAACGCGTATTGTCGCGCTTATCGGTTCAAAGGTTGATGGAGCCTTCAAAACGTCGGTCGCATGCATTTCTGATAATCATTTCCATTTCAGGAGATCCGCACGACGACCTGCTCACAGAACCCTTTGACCCCTATAATCCTATCCTGGTGGAGCCCACTCACCCCATCTGGATCATAGATACCATACCAGGGATCATCACGCTCTGTCTTATATGTCTGGTGGTCCTCATCATCATTATAGCTATCATCCTCTGTATTTGTAAGAAGGCTCAAGTCTGCTGCTTCAAACCCAAGTGAGTATAAATGTAATCCTGGGCCCATATTTTCGAACAAGTTGCGATATATCGTAGATTTTTTATTGGTCGAGACAGCCATCTCAAACCAATCCGAAGCCTACGATATATCGTAACTTGTACAAATATATGGATTCTGCAGCTGAGCAATCCTGAATTTCGCTTCTGTGGATCCCATCACAGGCACGCACATCTTTCCCACACCCACCCCCAGGGTTGGGTGTGGAAAGGGGGTGCCTATGATCCCATGCACATTCTGCAAATCTTCAGGTTGAAGGCCTTATACTCAATTTATTTATTTATTTATTTGGCTTAATGCATGCATATCACTTAGTAACATGATATATACTGTAAAAATGTATGGAAAGGATGTCACTACTGGTGGCCAGCACATAATGTGTTTGAAATTCATACAATTAAATACAACTATGTATTGTTTAAAAGTTTGTTAAATAAAAGTAGTACAAATTAAGATAGCAAAAGTAAATTTTATACGGTAAGTGATTGTCCATAACCATACATTATTGCGCATAAAAGTGTCTTTAAAGGTTTTCAAATAAAAAAGTTTCTAGCTCATCAATAAAAATAAATCTTTGTGATAAAATAGAAAAAAACCTCAGGGAATTATGATTACGTTTGTCGATACTATTTTTTTAAAATAAAACGTAATTAATAATTATCATATTTGCAGAGCAGGCAAGCATCAGGTGAAATAGCTCATCTTATTTCAAACAATTTTAGAAATAAATGTACGTTTCCGTGAGAATGAATAAAATTGGTGATAATAATTTTTCTGGCCCAGCATTGAACCAGCATTGGCTAAATTATGTGTGTTTGTCGGGGATTTCTTAATGGTCACAGTAGCTTTATCTATGACTTGATGCGAGGAGGGTCTTTTGACAAGTGCAGTAATGAGTCGACTCATGCACTACTTTAGCAAATTAAACGTAAAGCCTTGAATTGTTAAATACTATTTTCCATGCATTTGAAACACAATTGTATTTCTGAAAGTAGAAATATCACTATTGTAAATTTATTTTGCATTTAATTACATTCATCGTATACTCAAAGGACAGAAAATTACATGTATATGATTGCCCAAAATAATATTCATGCTCACCAACCATTTTGGCGGCCATTTTGAATTTTCAATGTCAAATACACTTTAAATCAAGTAAATAAATAAATAAATGGATTCCTGGACCCAAATTTGGTCGGAAAAGTGGTATTACTTATCATTTTAGTCCAAAATACAAAAAAGTTATTTTTTAACATGGCGTATTATGGCTTTTGGCGTCCATCGTGGTGGATTCTGTTTTATTATCAGATCCGGGGTGCCTGTAGACACTAAAACCGGTGAGAAACCTTTTATATCATTTTTTTTTCACCTGAAATTTTAATATGATCGCACTATGTTTGCAGGCCACCCCCAAGTGAGCACAACTGGCCCGATCAAAATCAACCTGACATGACATCTCCAGATGATATGGAGATGGAACCCCCGAGTGAACAACGGTAAGCATATACACTTAACTGCTTAATATTAAATGTATAACCCTTTTACCCTTACAACGATAAAATACTTTTGTATAAACAATGGAGACCACAGGATTTATTTTTTTTTAAATCAGCCTAAATGTCTTAGTTAGCTCTTTCCGCTTCATTGGAATACCTATGTTATAAGTGTACGGCAATTGTAAATATGTTAATTGAAAGGGTTAAGCGTATTAGGTACCGATTTGTTTTAGCTTAAATTTGTCTCTAATAATTTTAATTGTACTTTTATTTAAAGTTTTAGATTATAAGAATAATTTCTCAACTTGAATATTACTTTCTCATGGATATTTATTTTAGTCACAACCTTAACTTGCTAATAACTTCACACTCCCTGGAAATATAATCACATTTTCACCTCTTAAATGAGTGTCATGTCATAGAATGACAGTTCGACTGAAAAATGTACACCGTGAATACATATATCTCACTACATTATGTGTACCCTCTTTTTCAGATCACAAACCAGGCGTCCATCAGTTGACACAATTCACTCGCTCATCTATGATCCATACAAACACAAAGCAATCTAATCCAGATTTAAAAAAAACGTTTATTTTTTGTTATTGTCAGTATTATGCGTCACCTGTGATAATATTTTGTAGTGTTGTTGTAGAATCAAAGGATTTGTATCCTAATCCTTTGAGTAGTGAATGGTACTATAATCCTTTGAGTAGTTAAAGGGACTGGCCCAGGCTAAAATCATCAAAAAATCAGTGATTTTAGTTTGGCTTCTTAATATGACCATATGATGTGAACATGTCAATAGACTAAAACTGCAAAAGTTTGAAATTTTTGTGCTGCGCATTCACTCGTTAGGCTAGATATAGAGACGAAATTCCCGTATTTCCTATTTTTGACATGGTTGTCAATAATTAGAAATCAGGAATTTCGTCTCTATATCTAGCCTAACAGGTGAATGCGCAGCACAAAAATATTTTAAAAAATTGCAGTTCTAGTCTATGGACATGTTTACATCATATGGTCATATTAAGAACCCAAAATAAAATCACCGATTTTTCTATGATTTTAGCCTGGGCCAGTCCCTTTAATGATACTGCAATCCTTTTGATTAGGAATGGTACTGCAATCGTTTGAGTATTGAATGGCATTGCAGTACTTCTTTCTCGTTATTGCTCATTATTAAAATATATGCTTTTTTCCAAATAATTAAGTGGTGTATTTCTGCATTTAATCCTGTAACAATAAGGAATAAAGGTGCATTATTGTAATCTGAATACTGTGGCATTCAGCTCCCAAAATGTGTTTTGGAGGTGAAAGGAAGGTGAAATTCAAATTAGCTTGATTCCTGATTAAGTTGGTATTGGGTGCGATGTAACATGATCTGATAGAAAAAACTTGAAGTTTGTTATCCCTTATCATGCCAGGTGATCCTATTTAATTTGTCACCCACTTGAGGTTGTGTTTCGCTACCGCGATCCACAACTTCAAGTGGGTAAAAAATGCTCATATTTGTTTGATTTGAGACCAAACATTTCCAAATGCTAACGATTTTTTCAGAATATTTTTCATTCTTTTGAAGCTGGAATTGCTAACGCATTTTCCAGCTTCAAATGACGAAAAATAATTATATTTATGAACAAATATACGTCTTCAAAATGTAATTATTAGATTAACTAAGCATCCACCACAAACATTTTAGCAAATCGAGTTGAATTTATTGGTCTGAAATTTGCTTGCAAACGGATATATTCGGTCCTGGCAGCACAAGGGTTAATATGAGTAATTCAAATCCGATAACTTAGAGAACAAAGGGTTGATTCTCACCCACAGTCCGCCCAGAGATAGTCATGTGATTCTGTGAAACGCAGTGACGTCACTGGAATCCTTTTTGAATGGCTACTCAGTCAAAATATTGTTATATAGGTCTCCTCTCACATACTTCATTTTATTAGATTCAGTGGATGATACAAGGGGGGGTTTCCCCCTCCCTCTCAGAAAAAAATCATCACCTTATTTAGAGGTTTCCTTATGATTTGGTGATATACTGAGTGAGAAACAGTGCCCAATATACCTTAGATTGCATGAGAAAACCTTTGGAAATAAAAAATGTCCCAGGGGGCGGGCCCATCGACCCCTTTACAGTAAAATATATATTTTTTCAAATTTAAAACTCCCCCCCCCCTCACTGAAAAGCTAGATCTGCCCCTGAGATTGTTAGGTAAAAACACTGCAGGTCAAGGCTATTGACCTGCATAATATATCTGGTCCGACTCGTGACTATTTATTATTTTTATAAATGGTTCACCGTGGTAGCTAGGTGAGTGGTTACAAACGTGTGTACCCTCTTGACTTATGGACACTTTTTATGCTTGATTTATGACGTTCGTCAGGTGCACGTACTTCGTCTTGCAGAGTGCAAACAATCGTTGTGTTGTGGCAACGCAGCCATGTCTATAACACGCGCTCAAATGTGTAATCAAACATAAAAAGTTATAGCAAATAGAGTATTTTACTACAGTAATAAATTTCTTATGTGTATTCCTCATAGAAGTAGGCAGGTTAACAAGCCCCGGTGAATTAACGAATGAGTTCATCTCGGCCACTTTTGCTCACAGTTACAATATTATGAGCTGAGCTGGCGCAGAAAAAAAAAATGGAATGGTAAATTTTGACATCAAGCTGAACATGTTTTCGCAGTTACAGCATACTGCTCTTTAAAGCCAAAATGCTGTCTCCGCTTACTTGTAAGGTAAGCAGATACTGCCTTTTGGCTTTGCGCGGCAGAATACGTGCGAAGAATTTCAGCTTAAATAACCCAACATCTATTGCAAAGCCGGTAAATTTTGAAACAACATTTTTTGTCGCGATATTGCCACATGATTGTGCAGAATTCAATATAAAAATATGTCGTATAATGTGAACATTTTATTTACGCACACGTGTAATTATATTTTAGTTAGGTGTATATTTATAGACTGTTTCAAACAGGGGCTGATTCTGGATGCAATACATTGCTGAGGGATTGTGGTGTACATATATATGTCTATGCAAAATCGCTTTTAATTAAAATTATTCCACATAAATAAATGAACGTTATCAAGGCATAACGCAGCATCTTTGGATTGGCTCAACCCTTACAGCGCTGACATATGTTTGTACAAGGGGTTTTGTCAAGTTAAAAAAAATATAAAAAATCGGAGAAAAACTCGGGAGTGGGTGGGTTGGTCAAGCCCCAACTTTTTTCAATTTTGTGTTTCTTTGTGTTCTTTGTGTTGTTTTCATGTTCCCAAATGTTTCAAAAAAAATGAATAGGGGGTTGAGTTTTTCTCAGATTTTTAGATTTTTTTTAACTTGACAAGACCCCTTAGTTAGCTCTTTCCGCTTCATTTGAATACCTATGTTATGGGTCTACTGTCATTATAAATATGTTACTCTTTCAGTGCTGGGATCGACTTACGACGCCATAATCTGACGTATTTATACGTCTAAAGACGGTCCCCGCGCTGAAAGGGTTATTAGGAGGGTCGGGGCTCATTTTCAGCATAATTTTTAATTCAAACAGCATTGACAAGTTTATCATCATATTTAAGATACATGTTTTACACTTTCACCTACAATGCCATGCTCATCATTGTACTACGTGATAATGTACGGACTTATAATAAATTGTATATTTTATGTAAATATGTGTGGTTTTTTTATATCAGATTTTACTTTTTAAATGATAATCCAGATCAACAGATGATATTGCACATAGGTAGCATCGATCGGCCTCGTTTTCGTAAACAAGGACACATCAGCTTTATCCTGATAGGATACACGATCATTATGGTTCATAGAACAGAAATTGAAATTGGCCTGCGGAATTGAGGCAGTTTACATTTGTTTCAATGGAATTTGCATTTTGGATGGTTAGACCATATAGATACTTTGTAAAGAATAAAAAATTGTGTCCGAAACTTCCTTTTTACAAGGATATGGAGCTTTATTGACCGGACTAAACCCAGTGAAACGAATTCCATGGTGTGGAAAACATGGATAAAGACACCAAAAATAGCGTATTTCATAGATTTTTGGCCTTACATACATGCGCATGCATAATTATGATAATTTATGCAAATTAGATGGATTTTTGGAATTTTAATATCAACTAAAACAAAGTCCACGGAACGAAAACCTAAATGACTTTCTTAGAAATTATGTGGAAATCTCCGAAAGTGTGACGAAATCACTTATTTTGATGAGTGGTTCTGTGTCGACATTACTGCCATCCGGTAAACTTTAAATTAATCCTTTCAGCGCGGGGGTCGACTTTAAGCAGTCTATATACGTCAGATTATGATGTCTAAAGTCAATCCCCGCACTGAAAAAGTAAAAATTGTATTACGGCAGTAGACCAATGTATTTTGGTATTGCAGGGCAGTGTGCGTGTGTCTCCTTCATATATGAGCCTATTATAAGTGCCGGATACATCAGACGTTTTAATGCCGCCATAACGCAAGACGAATTTATGACGTCATAACAACGTCACGCCAAGCTATATACACCGACACTCAGTAGCTACGAAACAATAGGTAAACAACATGACTGTGCAAGAAGAGGCTAAGTAGAAACCACTTACCATAATTCTACAAAGGCAAAGGGTAGTATCTGCTCACTTTATTGTAATGTAAGGATATACTGTCCGTTGCCTCTGTCCGGCAAAATTATGGACAGCTTTGACATGCCCCGGGTTAAAATTTATCACCCTTTTGGGAAAAGCGTCCGAGCATAAGAAGATCACGCTTTAAAAACAGGTTTGTGTTTAAATAGCTTTGGTCCAGATGTCACAACCTCTCATTTTTAGCACAACAATTCAGTGATTATTTTTTTATAATGCTTATTTGTGCATTGAGGTAAAAGTACACAATAACTATTAGACGGGTCGATATACCACCTGACCCCAAAAAAAATATAACAAAAGGTTTCTCAACAGTTTTCTATCCTACTGGATATAGTGAATGACCCAAAAAAAGTCTATCAAAATCTGACTCATAAAAGTCCGAAAATCCAAGATGGCCTCCATTGGCCGTAAAAATCGGTAAAACCATCCTAAGTTGCCTAAACTTTTACAATTAAACCATGATTCTTGTGTATAATACATGTTTTTAAGAGTTGGGGAGCTCATTATTTACAATAACATGCTGGCATTGTCAAAAATCTAAGATGGCGGTGGGCTTATGGGGCAGAATCCAAGGGCAAAGGTGAAGTTAAAGATAAACTAGGATTTTTCGACAAATAAGTATAGGAACAAGTGTAATACTTTTTGGGGGGGTAATTTTAACTAGAAAATACATTCTTTATATTATTTTAATGATTCAAGGTCATCTTTAATCTCAAAGTCAAGTAATCGAATAGTTGATTTTTAACAAATTAAGCTAAGACCATGTGTAATACATTATTTTCATGGGATTTTGACTGGTAGATCATGTTATGGTACTATGTTTGTGATTCAAAGTGACCTTCGAGATCCAAAGGTCAATTTGAAGGTCAAACGTCTAAATATATATTTGTACAAATGTCAACAAACATCATGTGTAAGACCTCTTTTTGATCCGATTTTGACTGGAGAATCTATTTATGATATTATTTTGGTGATTCAATGACATCTTCAACATGTTCAAGATAAAAAGGAAATACCAAGGTCAAACTGTAAAAAATATCATTTCAATGGCAATACCTCAATTTTAAGGTCAAGTGACCAAAATATGATTTTGAATAAGTAATAACCGGGGATCCAAGAGGTGACTTGGGGACCCCCCCCCCCCTCCCACGATAAAATGTATATTCTTATTTAGGGGGTTTGCTTACGAACTGGTTACACACTGAGGGACAAACAGTGTCCAATATGCCTCAGATTGCAAGAGAAAACCTTTGAAGATCAAAAATTTCCTCGGGGCAGGCTTCTTGAACCCCGAGTTCCAGTGAAGTATTCCTTTGTTAAGTTTTATCCCCTCTCCTCCCCCCCCGTCAGTGAAAAGCTAGATTCGCCCCTGATAACAAGTGTAATACCTATTTTTCGTGTATGAAGACCTAGTGTAACCGACCTAGCCTACTGGAAGATTTGAATAAATGAAATGAAAACTTCTATAGCGCCTAACTCTTCGGAGGGCCGAGCTCAGAGGCGCAATCCATCCTTATCAAATTACAAAGAAGAGTCGAGGGAAATAAGACTGGTCGCCATCAGGGAGTCGGGACGCAGAGGAGCTAGGGCGGAAAAACCAGATCGAAAAAAAAAATTCATTTCTGGATAGTCGATTTATGCAAACATCCACTAGAACACCCAAAACATAATAACAAAATGTTTTCCAGTGGTTTTGTCACCTATGGGATGTACTTTATTTTAGCATAAAAAAGGCGATCAAAATCTGAGGTCTTAAATGCCCGCCAATGTCTAGAAGAAGGACATTGCTATAAATGATGTAGTGTATAACTGCTGTTTTATGTCTACTCTATGTATTAATTGTCGTAATATTCACTGGCACAATGTCATGATATCCGAATTAGAGCCCATAACCATACTACAAGCTGCATGTTTGGTATAGTGATGTAGGTATAACTTGTACAAAGTTCTTGGATATAGGCCCACATCAGTTATTCCGACCTTTTTCAACGTAATTTGATCGGATATTTGTGACACATCACAAAAAACAGCAGTATTGGTCCATATTGTGGATATTACCTTGATGTTATTTTCTAAAAGCAATATGTTTGCCTTTCTCAAATATATATATTGTAGACCATACATGCCACAGTTGTTATGGGAACAAGGTCGAATATCCATTGACTGGGAGTTATATCATGAAAAAGCAGTGAAATTCAAGGAATACATTTACATTGTGCCTACATCATTTATTTTACATTAGTTCTTTTATCAAGCTAAAACATGTGTTTACATTTTTCCATCACCCCTCTCCGGAAATAAAAAGTAACCTTAAATGCTAAGCTCTTGGTGTGCCACCCCACCCCTCTAAATTTCCGGGGAGGTAAAAAACATATTAAACAAACAAATTAGACAACGTATAGTACCTCGTTCAGATGTAATTTTGATAATATGCTCAAGGTAAAAAAATCAATTTATCTTTGTGAAAACGTCATTTTTAACAAGGAAGTATAAAAAAATAACAAGGCATTACGAGTGGAAGAGCAGATACATTAAATGGCAATGTGAAGGCAATAAAGAGGCTTTAAAGGACGATGGAGAGACGTTCGACAGCTATGTGAATGCATGACGACGGAGAGGCGTTAAAAGGAGCAAATGAAAGCGGTAAATGTCGATGAATAGGCGCTAAAAGGCATTAAAAGGCGACGAGGAAGCGTTAAATGATGATGTGAAGGCGTGCAAAGGTGACAAGGAAGCGTTAAAGGGTGATGCAGATGCGCTAAACGATGATGGGAAAGCGTTAAAGAGTGATGAAGAAACGTTAAGATGCAATGGAGAGGCGTTGAAGAGCGACTAAGATTTGTTTATGTATGATAGGGTGCATAACTGGTGGCAGCTAGGCACTAAAGGCCAACGACGAAGCATTGAATAACGATGGAAAAGCATTAAAAGGCTTTGGGGTGACGTTAGAGGGCGATAAAGAGGCGTTAAAGGGCAACGGGTAGGCATAAATGGATGCATAAAGGGCGACGAAACGATGTTACAGTCAGCTGTGTTTGCATTGAAAGGTGACAGGTATGAAATAAAGCGCAATGTAGAGGTATTAAAGGGCGCCGAAGAAGCGTCTAAGGACATCACAGAGACATTAAAGGACGATTAAGAGGCATTTGAGGGCAACAGGGAGGCAATTAAAGGCAACGGGGAGGCTTAAGAACGACGAAACGATGCTGAAGCACGACAACAAGGCGTTAAAAGGCGACGGAAAGGGGTTTTTCGGTCGTGGTGGTGCAGTGGTTAGAGCTTGCGCCTCTGATATTGTAGTAGGAGGTTGCGAGCTCGAATCCCGCCACTGCCACTTGACTGGACATATACCGGATCGCCTGATGCCTGGTCCACTAATACCGCCCTAGATAATGCCAGGACAGGGTTGATAATAATGTGTCCCATGATAATTATGTATAGTATGTGTGGTTGTTTCTGTACTACGAGTACGAATAAAATACATTAAATGGTATGCCCTAAAATGCGTTAAAATGCGATGGGGAGGCATACATATCCAATGAGTAAGTGTTAAAGGATGACGAAGAGGCGCTAAATAGCGATGGGAAAGTGTGGAAGGGGTATTGGGAGACGTTATAGAGAATCTGGGGGCGTTCAAGGGCGACCGTAAAGCGTTGAAGGACGACGGGAAGGCGTTGAAGAAGACTTTATCGAGTTAAAAATAGATATTTGTATTTGTCATAAGTAATATTGTCAGGAATTTGACCCTAATTTGACCTTAAAATTGACCTTGAAGGTCACCTGAAATCACAAATATAATACTATTAACAGTCAAAATCACATGAAAATGTGGTATTACACATGCTCTTAGCTTTATCTGTTAAAATCATATTTTTGACTACTTGACCTTGAAGTTGAGCTGATGACCTTGAATCATAAAAATAATATAGGGAATGGATTTTCTAATCAAAATTACACGAAAAAAAATGTAATACACTTGTTCCTACTTTTATTTGTTGAAAAATCCTATTTTACCTTCAAATTGACCTTTGACCTTGGATTCTGCCCCCCCCCTCCCCCCCCCCTAGCCCCACCGCCATCTTAGAGTTTTAACACGGCCAGAATGTTATTTTAACTAATAAGTTCCGTAACTCTTAAAAACATGGATTATTAACAAGAATCATGGTTTAATTGGAAAATTAGGATGGTTTTACCAATTTTCACGGCCAATGGCGGCCATCCTGGATTCTCGGACTTTTATGGGTCAGATTTTGATAGACTTTTTTGGTCGTTCACTATATCCAGTAGGATAAAAAACCGTTGAGAAACCTTTTGTTATAATTTTTTTTGGTTCGAGTGGTTATTTACATATATCTACCCGTCTATATACAATGTTGATTCAGTGCGCTAAAAACGTCAGTAATAAATTCTAACGCACAGCCAGCAAACAACAAAACAATGGCCAAAATTGATAATTTTTCAGTGAATGTGTATGTGTAACTGGGCCATTAGAAGCTGCTAGACAGTAGTTTGAGAGTCATTTTAGTTAGTGTTAGTTAGTTAGTTATGGGCTAACTAACCAACGGGGCGGGAACCAGGGTCTTCAGGTTGGATGTAAGCCCGTGGCTCCCTAGCACTGTCCAGAAGGTACCACTGAGGGTTATACTCATTCGTGAAGCATCCTGCCACCCACATCATAATCCTTAAGGCCGAATGAGACTAATCGTACCTACTGAGTGTACCGAGCACAAACCACTCTGCTGAATCAACCAGGTTAAGCAACCAACTTAGGTTCGAACCCTTGACGTGCCGTTATTTTTTTATGTCATATATGACTTTTATATATAACTCTAGAGTCCCCCAATAACCTTTGAGGCTCACTTCCGACAAGGTGGACTCGAACCATTAAGGCTCACTTCAGAATTCATTAATGCGTTGATGGACATATTTAAATGACATATCACTACTCTGACTTTATCAGCCGAGTTTTCCAGATAGAATCAAATTTTGTGGTGTCTGAAAAATGTCCCAAGCCAAGGTGGACTCGAACCACCGACCTTCCCCCTAAGTACGGGGGTGCTCTACCATTGAGCTATCGGCGATAGACGAGGACCTCCTTGGCCTGACTCACAGGACACTTCTCAGACACCATTACAATTAGGCTATTGGAAACTCCCATCTGCAACGTGGTTCATGCTCAGTAGACTCAGCAGGTAAACCTCAGCTTTTCAAGGTATTTAAGCAACAGGAATTCTACATGCCCCAACGGGACTGGCGGGGTTAGTTATTTTAGTTAGTGTTAGTTAGTTAGTTATGGGCTAACTAATCACAAAATTTGATAATTTTTCAGAGAATGTGTATGTGTAACTGGGCCATTAGAAGCTGCTAGACAGTAGTTTGAGAGTTACTTTTTTGAAAATGACTTGCTTTGACTATCTCGCGTGTGAGAACGGTTCAGGGAGCATGCTATAGTAAACAAGCTTCTATGTGCACTATTTCACTCTCCAAACCAAATATATAGCCCTTGTTAATATTAGCAAAACAACAAACAAAAAACAAAACGCCTTTTTATTAAAAAAAAACGAGTTATAAATATACACAATTATTTGCAGTGTCCTGTCTATATGATGTTACATTGAATTATTTTTAGGCCACTATGTGCAAATAAAGACTTTCTGTTGTGTTGTTATGATCATCAGAAATATTACATTCTCTTGCGAAAATATAACAATAAATAAGAGAAATATTGAAACAAATTGCGTTTAGTTTCATAATATATTTTAATAGTATTCTAGTATAATAATAATTCTTATTATACACTAAATTGTGGGGTCTCTGTCCCCTGTTTCAGGAAATTACTTCAAAACACTAAAAAGGCAAATGAACATCACAATTTAAAAGACAAAATATATAAATACGCCACAGTAAAGCAATGCAGTTAATAGCACTTTAGTGTGGAGCTGATGAGGGGAAACTGCTTAATAGTAGCTAGAATCTAATGTGTTTCGGTATCATAGTGAATACGACACAGTGGAATACATGTGCGGTGGGCAACTGATCATCATTCAATTCTATACTCAAATGATTATCAAAGCATCAATGTTTTGCGTGATGAAAATTATCCACGAATGCGAGTGTATTCAAATGGCTCATGGTCGCTCTGTGTGATCTAACTGTGTCTTTCACTTGGGGGGGGGGGGGGGGTCACCAATCGTTACAAGGTAGGGGGGGGGGGGTAATCAGGGAATTATTTATATCACTTCCCATCGGCAGAAATTTATTTTTTCACATTTAAGTTTCACTTAATGATGCAGAGCGAAGCGAGGCTCAAATTTAAAACACATAAAACACAATATTAAGAGCTATGTGGTCTCTAAGAAGCATATAATTAAACTCAGTACAACCTCTGCAAGATTCATGCACATAGGCCTAGTCAAACAGACATAGCCAACCACGCTACAGGTACTTTATACTACGTTTTTTTAACATTTGTCAGTAAAGACATAGACATTAGCACATATTATTTGGTATTTACACCAGGAGAAAAAACACATCAGACCTCATAGAAAGAGTCAGTTGACAAAGCAGCTCTGGTACATTCCTTATGGTCTCAGTCTGTCCGATAAAACAGACGATGGGAATGGTCACATATACTTTCAGCAATGAAATATGTAAATAACTTGCTATATGGCGATGGCCCGTCAACAGTGACTAATCATGAGAAGTGAGGATTTAGATGAACATAACATTGAAATGATTTAAATATTACAAGATAGGCAAATATAATTAGCTCTTCCATTGCTGTAGAACGAATAACTGCACGCGACGCCATCACTAAAAATACTTTCACACATAGAGATACACAAAATTTTCACATCCTCAAATAATACCATCCTAAGCATTATACAATGTGAAATACAAACAAATCGTTACCTGGTATAACCGTGCTTCCCGTACACTTGGTGTAGTATAGTCAGCGGAGATGGATGTTTGTATTTAAAGCTGTTCTTTTTGCAGTTTTGTCGGACTTAAATCAGTTTGCACATGTTTTTATATATCCAATGCCATGCCAAGGTAGTGCATTTGTCACTAATTCGAGCCGCTTTTAATGGACGTGGGTTGTTGTAGCAGATATTACAGTGTTGCCTGAGTACCCTTACATATTTTGGCCCAATGCGCTACAAATAAATGTTTTTGTCCAATACAGTTTGCCAGACACAGGCCTGCTTTATTTTTGCAAGTAAGGTATGCCAAGTAAACCCTTAATCTTGCTTATTAAATCTAATGGTTTAAATTGAATTAAAAAGTCATTGTTTTGTTTGAGTATTGATCTCTGTTTATCTAATAGCATACTAAGGTACATGGCTTATTAGTATGCCGTTGTGATAGACATGCTAGAAGTATCAACAATTGTTGAAAACTGATCATTGAATATCCCAATATTTTATCTGTCGACTGCACACCACTTTTGGCTATTTCAATACCCGAATATAAGCACTGCTGCTCGACTTAGTGATTGTGCTCCACATTCCTTAATTAAAATACGATGTGAGATGCTGGATGAGCATTAGAAACGGTGACACGCATTGAACTACAATAGGAATGTTATACAAGTTCCATCTTCCAGCTTCAATCACATACAGAATATTATTTTGAACCATTGCAGACATATGAAACTGTTGATTTTTCAGAGCGGTTTTTTTACGGTACTTCTTGTTGTTGACACACACGTGCCTAATAACGTATATATTCGTCCCCAAAGTGAAAGAGTTGAGTACTTGCGAGTTAAGTGTGGCTGATAAATAACGTAGTAACGGTTTACGTATAGGATAAAGCTCGAGGAGCCCTACATTCTTAGCTTTCAAAAAGCCCAAGGCCGAAGGCCGAGGACTTTTTCATAGCAAAGAATGTAGAGCTCCGAGGGTTTTATCTGACTTAAAACACATACGATCATAATCAAATAATGCAAATTCACCATAATCGACAGTTTGGTCGCGCCTGTCTGATTATAGTACTATATAAGCCTACCATGATAATTGGTCTTTACTTGATGAACAATAACTCTCCCTTCCCGACTTAGAATGTGGTGGTCGGACAAAGAAAATAATGTAGTGGCGTGTTTTAATTGAAATTAAAGTAGGTGGATTGTCATGCTACTGTGAGTCAATATTGTGGGCCCACCTGCATGCGTATCATGGTGAACTTGAAGAAGAGTGCGGTTCGTCGCAATGTAAATAATATGGTTCAGTAAAGGAAAACAACACAGCTGCTTCAAGCATCTTACACTGAAAAATGTTTAATAATTGAGCAGTAAATACAAAATATATAAATAGAGCCTTTCGCCGTGGCATAGTCTTTAGAAGAGTACCATATGACTGTGGTGGGTTATCATTAAACTTTATATAACGGTTCCGAAATGAATTTTTAACATTTCATTAATTATCTTTATTTGACACTGTTAGATATTCATTTAAACGCGATACACGATGAAAAAAAAATTATTTCGAATAAAACAAACGGTACAATATGACAGGTTAGCAGAGAACGGGCAATATGCATATGCTAGCCCAGAAATCAATATTTTAAAAGTGAAATTATTTCAAAAATCTTCTTTTGACGTGGAGCACCACGATTAAACAAACAGGAATGGCAGTCCCTGCTGACCAGTTACACACAATGTCTCTAGTAAAGTTCATCAACTATCATAATGTCTGAATTTAGGTCCTTAATTATCATTTCTTGTGAATGTCCCTATAATTATAGAAATCCTCAGTTAATAGCACTTAAGTGTGGAGCTGGGGAGGTGGCGGGGAAAACTTTTTAACAGTAGCTAGAGCTCAAATCCCCACTCCCTGGATATACCAATACCGTATACCGTATATACATGTTCTAATAGTTTATATGTTATTTATGGTTCCAAGATTCATGTAGAAAGTGGTTAAATTGTACTCACTTTTGAACTTAGAGTGAAATGATTGCGACGTTTCGATCCGCTGAAGGCAGGTCGAAACGTCGCAATCGTTTCACTCCAAGTTCCGCCCTCAATTGTCGCTGAAGGGCAACCCTGCTGAGGTAGCTTATTTTATCTCTTAACAGCTGGCATGAATATACCATGGGTCGATGAGGGATCTTTAAATGTTATATGATGCAAAATGATAGACCTTTATATTTATATTATCATTTATATTATCGAAATACCCAGTGTTTATTTTGGCAATGTCACTTAACATGATTTTAGTTGTGTATGCTATACCATGTATATTGCATATGATTTTAACAAATTAACAATCTTGTATATACATGTACATATATCTCTTTCATTTCTATGACAAATAAGTCTGTAATGACTTTTTTCCGTAAATAAAATATCTGTTTGTCTGTCTATCTGATGCATCTGTAATCATAAGAGTGTAACCATAATAAATAGTTAACCCTTGTCCTGCTACAATTGTATATAGGCATACGGTTTCAAGCGGATTTTAAAGATATGTGTCACTTAGATGGATAATATAGTTTGTTTGTAGTAGATGTAGTAGATTTGTTTGTAGTGGATGTAGTCAAATAATTCAATTTAGAAATGCATATTAAAAACAATAGAAATACTTTTCCTCATTTGAACCTGGAAGAAATTCCAAAATGCAATTACAGCTTTAAGTGACTAAAATGCAACAGACACAATTCAGAATTACAATGGTTAATGCGTTGAGTATACCTAATCATGTTAATATGTGATCATATCTCATTGATAAAAGTGTCAAAGTGTATATTTTTCAAATAACCTATATTTCTACAATATAACTTTAATGGCAGTAGAACAAAGTCAAAAACCCTGTGTTCGTGTACAAATTGGAATCTCAAATTACGTAACGTGCCCGTTTTGACGGGAGTGGTTTCTTCGTATCACTCGAGTTATATCGTTTATGATGTAGAGAGGCAGACACATTTTTCAATTGTAAATTCATTTCGCCCTGCGGAGGATGTGAACCCATGACCTCTCAATCAATCACATTGCCTCTTAGTTACCCGTCGTCACTTAGATCATAGTATTTTTGTCATTGCGTGTTTGTGACATCGTAAATATTGTCTTAATCTCTTGAGAACGTGGAAATATGATAACGACAAACACGGGTCATCATTTTGACAGCCTATACATGTGAAGAGGCGTACCAAGCAAACGCGAGGCGTTGACCCAATGTTACTTTAATGTTGAGCCGACGTCGAAGACGGCGGGCTAACATTAATGCAACATTGGGTCAACGTCTCGTTTGTTGGGTAGGGGGTAAAACATGAGATAAGATATATATATATAAAGATATATATGAATATATATATATATATATATGTATATATATATATATATATATATATATATATATATATATGTATATATATATATATATATATATATATATATATTTATTTATTTATACAGGTGCATAGAAGGGGACGTGGCGCATTGGCAGAGCGTCTGACCGCCTCGACAGTGATGCATGCCTCCCGGGTTCGAACCCCGCTGATCCTGCGTGCGGTTTTCAGAGAAATATGCTTTCTCCATATGACCAGGCGATCATAGACTTTAGACGTCAGAATCTGAGTCAAATAAAATGAAATGAAATGAATCGGGCTTTAGGACACCTTTGTGCACATATAGGCTAAACTGGGCCAGGAGAACCTCCTGAGGATGGTGAGATAAGTCAGATGAAACTGCCCTCCAGACACAGGATTCAAAATTCGAGCCCTGGAGGTCTGAGGCCGAGCACGCTACTTCTCGGTAACTGAGGCTCCCCCAATACGAGTGGATGGGGAAGAAACATTTTTGTTTCTTTCAAACCGACGAGACTGGGAGACGAGCCCCGAACTCTGGCATGAAAGGCAGCGGTGCTAACCACTACCCTAGGGCCCCCGCCCTTAACCCTTTCAATCCTGAATTTACCATTGTCATCATCATCCACTACAAGCCGCGATTTGCTGTCGCAATTCTCGACTTGTAGTGGATGAAGATGACTTGATGCGGTTTAAAAATTAAAGAAAATTACCAAGTAGTGGTAAACAAGTTTCATGGAAATTTTCGTTCTAAAACCCTCAGCTTACGAAAATTAAGTATGTTTTCAGGGATGTAAAATGTTGTATAATACATCGTGGGTGGAATGGGGGCCTCGTCGAGTTAAGGTTGAAACTAGTGTATCGACGATAATTTCGCGCGGGGTGGCGACACGTTGCGCGGTCCGTCACATGTGGGGAGGCGTCTTACTCAGAACACTAATGTCGACTGTACAGTCTTCCCGAGTGTTCATAGCATGTATTTGGCCCTTTAACCCTTTAAGCCCGCACGATGCACTAAAGCATCATTTTGCATCCCTGAAAACAGATTTAATTTTCCCACAACAAAGGGTTTTAGAACGAAAGTTTCCATAAAACTGGTTAACCAAGACATGGCAATTTTCTTGAATTTTTAAACCACATTAAAGCAGCTTTATCCACTACAAGTCGAGAATTGCGACAGCCATTCGCGGCTTGTAGTGGATGAAGATGACAGCGGTAAATTCAAGCTTGAAAGGGTTAACCACAAGCACAACTTACTATAATCGTGTTCAACCGTTTAATTGTGTTAGGGCTATGTCCAAGCATATTGAGTTTTGTTTGCATCTCGACCTTTTATTATTCTATGTGGGGGGCTATTTCTCCCTCAGTTTTTATCCAATCGATTTCAAACCTTGGCACAATGACCCTTTTGAGGGAGGTGTGTCATGATTTTTCTAAGTCATACATCATGTTCTTCCGGATTTATTCAGAATTTTCTGGATCACTATCACTAATTTTCTGAATCAATGTCGGTTTGAGCAATGATGTACATGTCAGGAGAAGCCCCATGAATGAATCTAGAACGGTCAATCGGGGCCCTTTGCCAGAGGCGACACCACCGACTTGCGCTCTTTGAAAACTCTCGACATTTAATAAATTACAATACAGAGGCCTATATCAAATAATGTTTCAATGTGGGGCCAGCGTCGCAGAGAGCTGCTCAGCATTGAACCAGCATTGGGTGTTTGATATGAACAGTAGAACCTTTCAAATGCTACATTTTAACATTGAGCTAACAGTTGTAATTCCATCAAACACGAAACGTGGACACAATTTTGTATAAATGTTTGACCAGCGTCGCAGACTGTGATACAGCATTATATCGACAAAGAAGTCAGAATCATGAAGTCTAAAATTCAAATTCAAAGTGGCTTCCAAAAAAACATACCTAATATTTCAATCATTCTGCCATAATAAAAATAACAAAATTAAAAATGGCCGCCAAAAAACTGATAAAAGTTAGTCCAAGCATTATTATTACTTGAAAAGTCACAATTCCCCTCTAGTTATAATTATTATCAATTAAAAAATGTTAAATATCTCCCATAACTGTGAGCTTAAAATCAAATGGGGCCTCCAATTTGACAGATCTAAATAATTTTCATTCACTTGAAGCTGTAGATCGCGTCAGTAAGACACTTCAAGTGAGTAAAATATTCAATTAAAAAACTTGCGGTATGCGAGATAGAACTTGAAAGTGACCGAAAATTTACATTTTTCGCCCCAGAGCTCTAAGGCTTAAACCTTGTGGAATCGCAAACATGGTAACCTAAATGTATATACGGGGTGTGAAGAACTCGACTAAACCGGACGTTTGTCATCGTGGTTGTGATTAGTTTTCTGTTCTGTTCAATGCCTGGGGTGTGCAGTGCCTGGTACTGCACAATATATACATGTAGAAAAAAACGAGATGCAGTCACTCGCTTCCTTTAAAAAAAAGTATTTTAAAATGTTGATTATCAGTGGTATGTTACGTGTATTATGTGCTTCACTGCATTTTATTATATATTTCCCTTTACATTAAAATGTTTAATCTGGTATTTTCTGTAGAAATATAACATTCTAGTATATTCTGTGAAACTCAATGACCTCGAAATCCTTTGTTTTCACCGAGCTGGCTAATACAATGAAGTATCGGAGAGGGTTCTTATATAACCTTGTTTTCACCGCGTGACGTCACTGCGCTTCACAGAATGAAGTATGGGGGAGGGGGTGTTACATAACCTTGTTTTCACCCAGTGACGTCACTGTGTTTCACAGAATACCGAATAGGTATAGTATAACGGGCCTATTACTACTAGTTTACAATACAGGTGACGGTATCAGGAGTGTCTGAATAGGTAAATATAAACTTAACTCTGAATTGTCCACGTGAGTGCTGTTCAACAAGAATGGACATGAAAGAGCTGTCATATATAACGCCAATCCAACGTGTGGCTGAAGTAGTCTAATACTAAGTACTGAAAAACCTATTTATCCATTCCGTAAAGCCCTGGTCAGACAGCACTTGACGGCTTAATCACGGCCAAAAAACGTCAACAAGTGGTCTCACGTGAAACAGCCGATGTTCGCGTTGAAGACAAGCTACAGCCGCGTTGTAGACGTGGCAGGACGTGGGGAAAGATCGGAACGGCGTCGGACGCGGAAGAAAGTTTTGAACTGCTCAAAACTTTAGAGCGTGGCCAAGCACGGACGGCACACGTGGTAAGGACGTGCAACACACGTGAAACACACGTGCTAATCCGTGCTCCGTCAGTAATTACATCTTAGTGAGACGTGGTAAGACGTGGTAAGACGACAAAGTTAAGCGGTCTTTCATGGTCAAAACACGGTTATCGGACGTGTATTACGCGTTGATATCACGGGAAATATATAACGGGCCTATTACTACTAGTTTACAATAGAGGTGACGGTATCAGGAGTGTCTGAATAGGTAAATATAAACTTAACTCTGAATTGTCCACGTGAGTGCTGTTCAACAAGAATGGACATGAAAGAGCTGTCATATATAACGCCAATCCAACGTGTGGCTGAAGTAGTCTAATACTAAGTACTGAAAAACCTATTTATCCATTACGTAAAGCCCTGGTCAGACAGCACTTGACGGCTTAATCACGGCCAAAAAACGTCAACAAGTGGTCTCACGTGAAACAGCCGATGTTCGCGTTGAAGACAAGCTACAGCCGCGTTGTAGACGTGGCAGGACGTGGGGAAAGATCGGAACGGCGTCGGACGCGGAAGAAAGTTTTGAACTGCTCAAAACTTTAGAGCGTGGCCAAGCACGGACGGCACACGTGGTAAGGACGTGCAACACACGTGAAACACACGTGCTAATCCGTGCTCCGTCAGTAATTACATCTTAGTGAGACGTGGTAAGACGTGGTAAGACGACAAAGTTAAGCGGTCTGTCATGGTCAAAACACGGTTATCGGACGTGTATTACGCGTTGATATCACGGGATATATATAGCGTGTGTTTAGCTGCTTATCACTCACTAATGCATTTTTCCGCGTACATAGCACTACAAGCACGTTTCAAACAAGTTCAAAATACGATTGATCACTGCCTCATAACTTTTGTATCACTTCGGATTTGCGGCATATAAAGGACCGTAATTTTCTGAAGACCTCGGCACTTGCAGTCTAGATGTCAAGGGGTGAACATGAAATGAACGGGGTTTTAGGCCACCTTTTTTGCAGATATAGGCTAAACTAGGCCATAATTAGTCACAAAAACGAGGAACAAATAATTTCTCATAATTGCAAATCGTCTGGAATCATCTAATCTCTGAATAGCCTAATATAAGGTTACTCGTGGTACCCCGTGCTTAGGCAGTGCTTCAGCATTGGAGCAGCCGCCGACGGCCATACCACGTACAAAGCACGGCCAAGCACAAAATTGACCAATAATTACCACGTACGACCACGTCCAACACATTTTATAATTTTTTGGCGGTGATTAAGCCGTCAAGTGCTGTCTGACCAGGGCTTTAGAGGTTGGCCTATTGATATAATGTCTATCAAAACAACATGCGATACCATGCCATTCTGCTAACATCACCGTATTAATACTGAGGAACGTAGTTTAAAGCAATTAAACCTTTAAATGTGTAATTACGATAAAACTTATATCCCCTGAACATCATCATCTATCTAGTTTGACATGTTTTGTGAAAACCCAACAAAAGAAAACATTTGTATAGCATTTATACAAAGTCGGCCCAACGTCTTCGACGTTGGTCCAACATTGCATAAATGTTATGCAAATATTTTGTGTTTACTGGGGACGCGTTTCCCATATCTTATTGAAGCTGGAGATTTCCACTCCGCACACGACGTTGTTACGAAGCTGAATCAACGTCAATGACGTTGATTCAGCTTCGCAACAACGTCGTGTGCCCTGTGGGTTACGTGTGTCAATAATGTGCATCAAAGTTCAATTCGCCGTGAAACGCGAAGCATTCTACAGCACAGATATTGTCTTATTGGTGTAATATATAACATAAAACTTCCATTTAATCACGAAAAAATACTAGCATTATTTTACAATTAAGCAGTTTTATAATAATACTTTTGTGTGCCTTTTCACAGCAGATTAAGAGTGATTATCATTTTTAGTTACGCATTTTTATTTACTTATTTATTTGCATGCAAAAGAATACAGTTACAATATGCACAATCAACTACACATAATAATATAGAATTGATGAAAATTGCATAAAGGTATGAAAAGTATTTATGTGTACATTGTATAATAATTATCTGGTTCGCGACACGACACTTAATGATGATTGATTCGTTAGTGTCACGACAGGAGCTATAATTCTCATATTTAGGCATGTAACATGTATATAACTCTCCGTCAAATCTCGACCACCGTCCCTCTTCTTAAACCATTAGTTTAGTTCATTATTCGTCAAGTAAAGATGACGAATCCGCGATATTGTCGTGTCTTTCTTGAAATAGAAAAACAAATTATAAAGCGATTTTTTTGACCTGAAAAAGGTGGTCGTCATTTTCATGAATCTCAGTTAGCAACTGCGATGCCAATTATTCACTCCCCGTCAAATATTGCTCAATATTTATCTGGGGATTCAGAGGTGTCAGATACGTGACGTGCGCTGGCGTGTCACCTGTAAACACCATCGCAAGATAAGAAGATCACTCGGCGATCCAGCCTAATATGACTGTCCGTGAAGTGGCTCTACACCGCAACCCAACCTTGGGTCAGTCCTGAGGCTCGGCGCGGTCGCGTGGTGTGTGTCAGTCAAATGAGCTGCATTGATTTTTAACTCTCCCGACACCGAGCTTTCGATTCTGTAATTTTTATTCACTTAGGCCTCAGAACAAAAGAAAGGTCGCAATTCACACTTCAAAGTAAATGTAAATGTCTAGTTTCACATCTCAAAGTGAATAAAAATGTGGCCATGTGATTTAAATGTCACAATTTACACCTTAAAGTGAATAAAAATGTCGCAATTCACACCTCAATTTCAATACAAATATCGCTATTTACACCTGAAGGTGAAAAAAATGTCGCAATTCACACCTTGTAAATTATTAAAAAAGACGCAATTCACACCTCAATTTGAATATATGTATATATATGTACGAGGTAGACTTTTATGTATATCTATGTATATTAGTTACCAGATCAATTTGTGTTAGCACTTAAGACGTCCTAATTCAAAGACCGGTTCTGCATGGCCTATGACGCGATCTAAAATATCAATTCAGTAAACACGGCACGTTGACGCAATGCTGGTTTAATGTTGGCCAGCGTCGTAGACAGTGGGCCAAAAATTATCCAGCATTGGTTCAGCGTATCTTGTTCGCTGGGGCTCTTCACCCGCACACATGCGTGATAAAAGGCTTGTGTGTACATTAAGTAATTTCGCGAAAGGGAAATCACGTGAAATAAGTTGCAGTTGACCTAATCTAATATTACTCAGAAGAGCACTTGGTCTCCCCCACCCCCCACCCCCCTCTCTCTCTCCCATAGGCTACCTTTGCTATCACGGTGATAATTTATATCCGTATCAGGAGACAATGTGATACCGAGAGTAGCGTAGTGTTTTCCTAGCATAGTTCGGGAATTTTTTTTGTATATAATATTCTAGGATAAATGTCTCCAAACGCCCAGTTTTCGAAGTACCAGCGAGGAGCTTTCATTTAAAGACTAAATTACTTGATAATATAATCAAAATCATCCTAGACATTCACCCCCACAACACTGAAATATGTTTATATAAACCAAGATAACAAAGGTTTTTTTTAGATTTGGAATCATCATAAATATCTTAGTTAGCTTTTTCCGCGCCATTTGAATATCTATGTAATGGGTCTGGGCCATTATAAATATTTAATTCTTTCATTGCGGGGATCGACTTTTTACGTCAGAATCTGACGTCTAATGTCGGTCCCCGCACTGAAAGGGTTAAGATTATAAGAAATCTATTTTCCATGTTGCCGTGAAGTTTGCCAAAATGCACACACCCCCTTACATGATTGTCCTGGGGGCACCCTTGTGACAGGATCAGGACTGAGTGGTTCACGAATCGTCCGCGTATTTGATCAGCATCACCGTCAGCCTAAAGTCCATGTTGACAGATAATCCAGAGCTTCTCTACTCTGGCCATTCAGTCTGCACGGATTCGGATACGGATTTCCTTCTCAAACATATCCACCTTTAATAAGCACTTCGTTTTAGCCGTGTTCGTGATGGTGACTTGACTTTAATTTGTGGTTGTGTTTTACACTTTGGATTATAATTATATTGTATAATATTTATCATCTTTACGAGGATTTTACAATATAAAGCTATTTGATTATCGATCGAGGTCACGGACAGGTAGGCTAATAATTAGAGATATAGTCAATCTATATATCTACAATATTATTATGATAAAATGCTAAAACTCGTCTTTATAAACAGTATAAAAGTACAACTTTCCTTGTCTATATATGTGCATATAAAAACCTGCCGAAAAATAATAACGCATTTTAGATACACAAAAATATCATAGTGTCGTTTGATTTCTGTATGACTCATTCACATATTTTATGTATTTGAAGCTGGTATTTCTGACGCAATGGCCAGCTTCAAATGCATGACAAATAACCAATTATATATTTTTTAAAGATTCACAATTTATGATTATCAAAATGTTTGTTATCTGAGAAAACAGTCAGAGAAAGGCTGCGTTTCATATTATTGCCTGATGTTTCTCTACTACAATGTAAAACAACACTTTTTAACTGAACCCTGACCCGGCATCCCACTATAGGATACAATAATCAATAACAGCTAGTAGAAACAGGTGGCTCACGTAGAACCTCAGTATAGACAGCTACATGATGGGTCATTTTATAAAGAATCTAAATACATTAGCTACATTGCGCAAAAAATTGACTTTGTTATATTTTAAAAAAGTCTTATGTGAAAATGTATATCAACTGCTAAATGTGTGACTCAGTCTTAGTGGGAATCATTGCAAAAAGATATTTTTATATGGCGGTCAGTTTTAAAAAAAATTGGCGGAGAATTTAATTATGGAAAAATGAAAATGGTGGCAGAAATAAATCACTCGCTATTGAAAATATAGGTCTTGATACAATTTTTTGTCTACTATAGCTACTATTAATTTTAAAATATTACGTATCTGGTATGCTATGACGGATTTGGCAGCCATCTTTGATTTAGGCTGAATTCGTTCATTTTGGATTTATAAATATGAAGCCACTCATAATTACATGTATATAAATTGTATGAAGCAATTTCCCTCAAACTTGGTAACCTTTACTGGTTCACATTCTACATACGACGTTTCAGTTTCAGAAGAAAGATTAAAAATTAAAGCAATTTGAACAATAATAATGTATTTAAAATTATTGACAACCAAGTGAATGCATTTAAAGACATTCAATGAAATCAGTTTTACAACTAAGTATTTTTATAGCTGTCATAGTTTTAAAATCATATATTTCCTATTTAAAAACAAATACTATCACACGAAGATTATTTAACGTTATTAAACGTTTAGTACTCAAGTATTGTAAGAAAGAAACCACATAACTTATATCGTTAAGTTAAATAGACTTATACTAAGTCCTCGATTTGATGTATCAGGATAAAACTGGTCCAATCAAGCGGTTCAATCACGGATTAACTGTGGTCGTTCATATCACGTCGGCCTACCTCGACAGGTGGCAAATTTACCACTTGCATTATCGCGTACAGACATATGTGCATCTTTTGGGAATAATTGTATGCGTTCATCACGTTCATGTGTAATCAGATTAGTCAATAAATATTATTTAAAAAATATTTAAATCGACTCATAATTCGTTAAATCGACTTAGCATAAGTCGTTATAATAAGACGTTAAATCGACATAATATAAGTCGTTACATCGACTCAGTAATTCGTTAAATGCACTTAGCATAAGTCGTTATAACGACTTAAAAGTCGTTAAATCGACTTAGTAAATCGTTACATGAGCTCAGAATAAGTCGTTATAACGATTTATAAGTCATCAAATCGACTTAGTAAGTCGTTAAATCGACTTAGTATAATTCGTTATATTGACTTATAGGTCGTTAAACCGACTTTATGCTAACTCGTTATAACGACTTATAAGTCGTTATAATATAACGACTTATAATACTTCGATTTAACGCTCTCTATGACGCTTAAAGCTTTCTAAAGTCGATTTAAAGACTCATAAGTCGTTATAAGGACTTAGCTTAAGTCGTTATAACGACATATACTAAGTATATTTAACGATGTATAAGACATTATAGGAAATTAGCATAAGTCGACTTAACGTCTTACATGTCGCTATAGCGACTTATACTAAGTCGATTTAACGACATATAACAGTCGTTAAAATGACTTATACTAAATCGATTTAACGACTTATAAGTCGTCGTAATGACGACTTAGCTTAAGTGGATTTATTGAGTTATAATTCGTTATAACGTTTCAAACTAAGTCGATTTAACGACTTATAAGTTGTTATAACGACTTTTATTGTCAAGACAAAACAAGACAAAAAATACTTTTGTTATGTCGTTTCAACGCTTCCGTAGTTATGATTCTAAGTTAATTTTTTTGGTCTGTCCGGGGATCGACTTTAGTCGTCAGAATCTTAAATGTCTATAGACGTCAGATTCTGACGTCTACAGACTAAACTCGATCCCCGCGCTGTATGGGTTTAAGACTATTGAATGTATTTCAGTACGGTGAGATTCCGTGTGCTTATTTCAATTTGTACCTAAGGGCAATTACGCTACTGTCGCTTGTATTAGAATTAAGGACGCTTTCGGGATTTTCAAAAATATTTAAATTGATAAAATAAGCGTAATAAATACATACTTAGATTGATAAAGATAAATTGTGTGCACTTAGTGGGGGTCTCTATCAATATATTGTACGAATTTCGTTTGCTGAGTTATTTCACCGGTGCGACGTGCCAATCTCGCACGGAAGATTCATTCACATGTCACTGAAATATCAGCAACGATATATTCCGCTCGACAATACGTCAGCTCGTTACTCTTCATTATTGCTGTTTATTGTAGCGCCACATACATTCAGTGCCAAATGACTAAACAACTAGAGGACAGTAACTGTTAATCTATTTTCTATTGTAATTTTTCAAAAGTGAAATTTAAATGGTTCTGGGATTTAGTCGCGGTCTTTTGTTCCATAAAAAGGAATTAACACATATAGCATTAACCCTTTAACCGCCAAATTATTCAATCTGAATTTTCACCCACTTGAAGTTGTGTCTCGCTGACGCGATCCACAACTTCAAGTGAGTGGAAATTATTCAGATTTTACAAAATGGCCAAAATGGAGGTCAACTGTTTTCAATTATTGCTGATTGATGTCACATTTTATCTTTAACATGTTCAAAAGGTGGTACATAATGTGCTAAAAAAAATGAAAACCCTAATATATGCGGCACCGGCGGTTAAAGGGTTAATACATATAACACATATATTTTTTATGTGTAGCATAACATTCCCACCTGCGTTTTTATTAAATTTCATGAGTGTCGTGTACATAATGTAAGTACCATAGCGAGTATTTAATGATATCAACAAACATCAATACTGGCCGTACCAAACGGTACTCTTATATCATTGTTCAATATGTAGCCACGCCACAGTAAAATTACCCCGGTGTTCATTATAACAGCACACAGTTACACTTCAAATATAACCCTCGAAGTACAAGGCGCACTAAATTGTTTTGAACCATTGAATTACATTTATCAGTTGTGGTGATTGGTTTTAGAAAAATGAGGAACTGATTTTGTTATCATATTATTTAATTATTAACCCGAAAGTGGCTGAAGGAAAAATCCACAAGATTCAATCTACCGATAATAATAACGAAGTTCCAACCAAATGAAAACAATAAACCTGTGAATGTGGGATAAAAAATATGTAAGTGCTTCAGAAATATACATTACATGCTAGCACATAAACAATTTAGCATCTGAATCAGACTTGCAGATTGGTATGGAATAGCTGGCCAGACTCAAATTAGGTTTCCTTCTTATTTGAAGGCACCAATCCGTAAAAATTAAAGACACTCTGTGAGATAAAATCACACTCTCATAGTTTTGATATAAATCACCTTCTTTATGCCGATGATACTCAAATTTATATGTCTCTATCGGTTTCAAACGCTAAGAAATCTCTTGAGAAGTTGCAAGATTGCTTAATAGGTGTGTCGACCTGGATGACAGAGTTTATCAGCCGAAGCTTAATCCTGGTGAGACAGCACTTCTTCTTATTGGGACCAAACTTAAGTGTGAAAAAATCTTACATAATTGTCCATGCCTAATTCTAGGTCAAGACACAAATCCATCTGCATCAGCCAAAAATCTTCGTGTAGTATTTGACAGTAGCCCGAATTTCAGAAACACATATCCCAAACATGTAGGATATACTTCAATCATATCCGTGACCTGCGTCGAATTTAAAAAAATCTGTCTTTAAACATGTTAAAGCTTGTTTATTGTAACTAACTTATTCGCAATATATATATATATATATATATATATATATATGTTACAATATATATTGTAACTAACTTTTTCGCAATATGCCAGAAAAGGATATTAGTAGCTAGATTACAACGCGCTCAGAACTGCCATGCAAGAGTTGTAACCGAAGCCCCACGACTTAGTCGTTCCGTTCCTATTCTAAAACAAGTACATTAGCTTCCTTTCAAGTATCGCATTCATTTTAAAATAAGCACAATAACTTTCCGAGCCAGCCTGCATATCTGACTGACGTACTTGTTCGGCCGAAAATTAAATGTTCAAAATATCTACGCTCCACAAATTCAAATATATTTGTTATTCCCCGTATAAAAACAAACATTGGGTCAAATGCTTTCTTTATATCTGGCCAAGCCTTATGAAACGCCCTGTCTGTCCTCATACGCAATGCTGAAACAATATTAACGTTCAGGAAATTACTTAAATCGTACCTGTTTTGTCTGGTTTTCCCACCTTATAGCTCCTTAGTAGTCCGGCTCCCTGTTGACGAACCTGCTCTGGTCTCGATTATGACACATGATCACGCTAAGGACTTGTGCGCCTCTGAGCTCGGTCCGCTGAAGATATAGGCGCTATCGAAGTTTTTTTTAATTATTGATTGATTGATTGAAATTTATGACAGTTTTGTATGGCAAAGAGTCTTATCTCGCCATAAACCACAAAACATATCGGGAGTTTAGCCACAAAGTCTATATGAATGGCTTAAAGGTCACGTGATCCAATGCCAAAATCAGACAGATAACGTTATTCTATTATCATTTTGAAAACGCTTATGCTATAGACAGATACATGTATACATCTGCATACAGGTATATTATATTCGCTTAAAAAGGGTCAAGAAAGTGAATATAAAGTCAGTCAGAAATGTACTTCAAAGGTTGAGTATTGTCATTTAACCCTTTAAGCCCTCACGATGCATTAAAGCATCATTTTACATCACTGTATACAGACTGCATTTTCCTATAACTAGGGGGTTTATGATGAAAATTTCCTTGAAGTTGTTTTACCAATACATGGCAATTTTCTTTAATTTTTCACCCACTTCAAGTCATCTTCATCCACTACAAGTCGAGAATTGCGGCAGCAATTCGCGGCTTGTAGTGGATGAGATGACAATGGTAAATTTAGGCTCGAAAGGGTTGAGTTGGTAAAGGGGAATTCTCAGTAAACACACAACATTTGTATAACATTTATACAACGTCAATTATTGACATTCTATTTTGAACCATAATTATACTAACCTTCTGTTATTGTTTTAGGTGGAGGATGCCATGATTAGCAGCATGTCATGATGAGCACACAGTATTATCATACTCCATTCACAAGGTGGCGCTTCTCGCCACTCACCAGGTGGCTGTTTCTACTGATAACATGTCACTACAGATTTGTAGCAGCCCAAGGTTTGTTTGAAACACAGAAAGTACATCGTTTGAAATGAATAGGGTGATAAATATCCACGCATTTAATTTTGATAACTTCCACATATAATGTAATTATCACATTCTTCTGTATTCCTCATTTGATCATAGTAGGACTATGTGGTACCCAGGTCTATAGGTCCTATGGCTTACCAGTAGAAGAACATCACCCCCTGTAGATCTGTCATGCAGATACTCTCTCTAGCATGGTGTCATGCGTGATACTCTCTCGAACATGGTGTCCTGCTTTCATATGAGCCACAAATAAGCTCATATGACAATCAGAAATTCACAGTTTTCGCATATTTACATATGCTAAAAGTGTTCTATTATTTTATTAGATATTTTACGAATAACTGTTGTACCACCTTGCAAACGCATGTACGAATTGAAATCGATTTGGTGTCTTCATAAGGTGAAATAGACGGCTGCTCACGAAATATCGGCATGAAAATTGACACTTTTGTTGATTTTATTTCAACATGGATAAACCCAACGCGTCAAAGAATCGTCTGAAAATACTTTATTGTCCAATACATCAAATCGTAATCGCACCTGCTCAAATATTATCCTCCAATTTTACCAGCGAAGTATTATCAGAAAGGGTCCTGCTTTCTAACAATTCCATTTGAGATATGTCCTGCTTTATAAGAGCAAGTGCCCTGCTTTCTAAGAAGCAAAGTGGTACAGCTCATATGGCGAATAAGTAGAAATTGGCTAGTATTCTTACTATCTATATTAATCATTCAACGCGGATAGAAGAGGATGACACCATTAGGATGGTTTACAGCATGGTGGCGCCAGAGTATATGATCACGAGCTACAAAGAGAGTCAAAGTTAAATTACGCATCCGTGAGTCTTGGTGGAAAAGCAAGGTTCTGTATCATGGGATTTTGCCGTACAAAGCCAAAAGGCGGTATCTGCTTACTTGTAAAGTGAGCAAATAGTGATTTTTGGCTTTGCATAATAGCAGAAATGCATGACACCATCCCATGAATAGCTCCGGCCTGTTGATTTCAGACAGTATGTTCACCAAATTGCATATAACTCAAAATCTATTTCATCTATAAACTTGGTTCTGCTGTCATCAGAAAGAGCGATCATGTATCTTTAAATTGGCATTGTTAGTCCAATTTTAAATAATATATGGTAATTGTAGGATGGTAATATCAATCAGATACCACGCTCAAACTGCCTTTCCACATGTATGTCCCGGGGTCTTCTGTGATAAATTGGAAGCTCATAATTATTAAATTAGCTTGTAGCTATGACAACCAAAGTACTTCTCTCATAGGGCGCTTTGGTTTGCTGTTTGATCCCTTTGTGAAAAACTAGAAACGGTTGTGTTATTGCCAGTATGATCAAACGAATATCTGTGCACAGTTAAACAATACACACATGAAATATACTGGTATGTCTGTATAATGTTCAGTTGACAGCATACGGTAGCTTGTAGCACAATAATGCATGCTTATATATATATACACACACACACATAGGCCTATACACGAATGTGCTCACGAATAAAATATTCGACATTCTCTCAAAATTCGCTACATTCGCCCTGTATGCCAGGTTACATCGCTATATTCGCTTAGTATTTGTAAGCGTTGGTAACATATTCGGAACGTTTGTAAGTCATGGTTATGCATTTCTGATAATAGTAATGTGTTCTAATGGATATGCATACTGTGAAAAAATACATTTTAGAATAGTCTACTTGATTTTATTAAATTGCAGATTTTAAAATAGATTAAGTTAGGTTATAATTATAGATAAGATTAAGTTAGGTTATGTAGGCCTATTTTGATGGGCCCGTCGTATCTTGGCCAATATGTGTTTTTGTTATCTGGCCCTATATATCGGTGAATAGAGCATAATAGATTTTTTGTCGGTATATCCTATATCTACTAAAGCGTTAAAGCGACAAAAACATTTTTTATACAGTTATAACGCCTTATAAGTCGTTAAATCGACTTAGTAAGTCGTTTTAACGACTGTAATCTGGTTTTATCCGTGACACAAATCCTGGTCACGGCACCAATGTAAACGGGTCTTATCCGTGATACGTTGACACGCTATCGTCGGGTGTCCAAATGTTCTGGCACGGCAAACACAACACTCGTGGATAAACTTAAATTAACTCTTGAATATATATAAAATATATATTAAGCATAAAACATTCAATTTCTCAGTACACTGATGTTAGTACTTATATCTCGTTGTGTAATTTTGCTGTTGCTTCAGTGATCCACAAGATGTTAGATACCGAAGCAACTCCCACTTAACTTGGCCAAACCCGAAACGTCTCTGTTACAATACTCCCCAATTTCTCTCTGACTTTCTCCCTGAATTTTCCTCTGAATTTCCTCTCGAAGGCTGTGGGCGCCTTCCTTTATAGCGGATCCCGACGGGCGCGGTCACTTCCTGTGGTGAAATGACATCTCCACCAATCAGGATCCTTACTTTGATATACATTCACATTCCTGGGCTGTTTTCCAGAACCGACTCACACAGGCCTCCAGAACTAGGGGACGTCCTGTATGACAATTAGTACTTGTCGCAGTACCGTCTCCACCATGTGGTTCACATGTAAACAGCCCAGGACGAAACCCCGATTTAGCCACCTGTTACTTAACATTGTTACATACCTCCCCCTATGGAATCCAACTTGTTTACACGCTTGAATTCCATATTTCAATCCCTTAAAATCCCTATGATTAGTAAAATCATATAAAAAATAAAAATATAAGTATCGGAGGTGCACACATCTTCCACCTATATTTTTCTTATACAAATATATATTATTTTTACTTAAACAATGTATATGTATTGTCATCCTCTTCTCTGGAACAATGTCTTGAGTGGAATACACTCTAAAATCATATATGCTGTTTTACTTACAATTTACTTTTTAAACATCACTTCCCAGCATATACGGTGTCTAGAACATAGTTATTGCATAGTTACAGTCATTATGATATCAGGTTTATCCAATATATAAGTATATCAGCCTCTTCTCTGGAACAATGTCTTGAGTGGAATACACTCTAAAATCATATATGATGCTTTACTTACAATTTACATTTTAAATACACTTCTCAGCATTCTCTGCCGCTGGAACATAGTTTATATACAGTCAATATAATCTCACGATTATCAATGTATCTTGTAGGACGTCTCCTACACACGTGCACTACCATCCAGTCATCAGGAAGCCAGTCTGATTGGACCTCTGACCGTCTCAGACAGCGCCAACACCTCCGTGTTCTCACCACTTGATGTTTGGGCACTTGCAGGTGTTATAAATACTAGGCTGCGTTTTTTCAATTTTTTGAAAAAAATTATTAATATCCCAGGGTATCTCCAGTATACTATGCCCACTGCACCCACCCCGGTCATTAACAAAATCATCAATCCTCCCAGTGTGAAGGTAACATACCTGTGGCGTTTCTGTGTCATAGCTACAATCTTAGTCTGATGTAACTTCTCTATCAATTGACTTAAAGGAATGTCATCTATGTCATTAAATTTGGGTAATCTATTGATTTCATCTATTAGATCTATGTCGTCACCTAATTCGTCGAGCGGTCCCCACACAATGTCACCCGTAAATTTCTTCAAATGAAGTAAGTCAGCTTGCCTAGATTTCAAATGATATTCTGATTCGTGATAGTAATAGGGTGGTAAAGTCATTTGATCTGAGAAAGCATGGCATGACATGTTCAGAGCAACATACGATACAGCTGTACGAACTGTAGTCTGATAGCGTTTATTGCCAACACACATAACCGTGAAAACAATGGGTTCTACTGTAATCACTACCCATGTCCCGTCTGAAATATATAGTGCTATCGGCAGCTTATTGTTTAAAGTGACAATTGTTTTCCAAACATTTTCCAATTCTCTCAACATCTTTTAAGAAAAGTGCCGTAACACATCTCTGAGAATCATGTAATGGAAAAGAGGGCTTTCTCAAAGCGCGGAAACTAGTTCGAGGAGCCGCACATTGGAGGAAATCAGTGTCAGATAACAACATGTATTGCGTACGTTTAATGTTCACCGCCAGATGATTGGTTTCAAGCTCGTATTGAGCTGTCATCCGCGTCAGGTTATACGGTACTGGTAAGTTAAAAATCTGGTACAATTCATATCGCGAATTTTTATCTATCAAAGGTAGACTCACCAGAGTGAGCAATTTCTTTCTCTTAATTATTGTCACAGTCGTTAAAGATTGATAATAATACCATATTGTTTTGGGATCTTGTGGTAGAGATAAATATTCTGGAATATGTTTCTGAATATCATATAATATGTCCTGTAATTGTTCAGGTGAAATCACCGATGGTGATAAATGTCCTAAGGCTAGTTGATTTAATTGTAGTTTAATAGTTTCTAGATATAACAGTGCTTTATCCAGAGATTCCTTAATTTCAAGTATCATCAAACTTATCCATGAATATGTCTGTACTACACCATTTAAGATCAATAAATCCATCTTTAACCCTTGTGTGATGTTAGTGATTTTTTTATCTAATTCCCCTACTATCAAACTCAGATTGTTAATAGCATGTCGATTTTCTGTCAGCTCTATTCGCGTTATATTGATTATAGATAAACTGTCCTCTATTACATGAATTAAGCTTTCTTGGTTTGTAGATAAAACTTCTAATCCTTTTCTCATTACTCTTACATCACTTTTTGTAGCTGTGCCAAATAAAAACGATAACCCTTTTCCCACTAGAGGAACTAAGATTCGTCTGGTAGCTTTCTCTCGTAATGACAAAATTTCTTTAATTCCTGTCATTGTCATATAATAAATAGTTTTCATGGACTGAACTTCTTCTCTATAGCTGTTCAATAACTTTTCATACTGAACTTGTCCAACTGGAACTAACTTAAGATTCTCCAGAACCTCCTCACTTTTGAATGTTTAGCAAATGATTCATATGCTCCCAAGTCAATGACAATGTAAATAACCCCCGCGCCTGTGTAATTGATACTTCTCTTGTCTTCCTAAATATCACGTTTTCGCTCACCTTCTGGGATTCACATGCGTCAGGCATCACTGCCATGAGCATTGCAGCCACCAATATTATTATGCCTCCAGCCGCCATGAGTTAGCAAAGCTCTAGCACTGTAACACAATAACTTTTTTTTTCTTACCTGATGCTCGTACGTTGGTTTATTTTATTTTTCTCTTAAAATTAAAACCATTTAAACTCTCTCATGTGTTGATAATTTCTTCTCCTGAAAGTTATCAATTTTAATTACATATCAGCGTAACTCCCAACTGATATCCACATCTCCTTGCTCACGGGAGAACTATATACCTTCATTGATAATTTATTCTCTTTAATTTATCAACTTACCTTTTTATTGATATCCCTATTATCATCCTTTTATTTCGTATTGATAATTTATATCTCTTTAAATTATCAACTTACCTTTATTTCAAGTCGACTGTATCCTTGTTATCGAATTGATAATTTCGTCTCATGAAGATTATCAAACCTTGATCTCTTACTCCTTACCTTATTCCATATGACGCTTTTGTTTACGCTGGTCTCGTAAACGCGTATATGTATCACATGCCTTAGCAATTTTCTTTTGCTCGATCCAAATGGCACTTACCGTATTCTCACTTCTCATGTCACTTACCATTTCTGCCGTATCTGAATAACTATCAGCATCTTGTAACCGTTGTCTTAACTTAGACAAGGGGAGATTGTCCTCTGAGTCAGATGCGACGGGAGGGGTGTATAGCTCTGTTTGTTCACTATCTTGCTCTGTTTCGGTACTTACCACTGGTGGGACAACATACTTAGCGGCAGTGTCATTTATTTTTCTAGGAGCAGGCATGGGCCAGTCTGATATTTTAGCCCTCTCTAGATGATTCGCATGCACTTTCCTTACATCGCCTGTAAGTTGGTGTTTAATCGTGTAGGTATAAGAACTATGTTTGGTGACAATGCGGTAGTGACTCTGCCAACGTTTTTCCAACTTATTCTGACGTTGATTGTTGTAGAGATACACCGGGTCACCAACTTCATATTCTTTATCCCTAGCACGTTTGTCATGGTAAAATGCCTGCTTCCTTCTAGCTTGCTGGGGATTATGTCTTACCTTGACGAAGGCCTCATGTTGACGCTCCAAAGCTAGTTGATGATGTTGATCACCCAAGTACTTCCTCCTGGGACGTAAAAGATTGTCAATAGGTAGTACAGGGTCACGTGTGTACAAAAGGAAAAACGGTGCATATTGAGTGCTATCACTCACACCCACTCTATATGCTGCCAGAACTTGTGGGAGACTTAAATCCCATCTCTCTAGCCTGTCAGAGGCTTGTTTTGACAACATATCATTCATGACTCTGTGGAACCGTTCCGTTTTCCCATTACCTTCTGGATGATAAGTAGATGTAAAAATATGCTTAATATTCAAATTCTGCCATAATGTTTCCATTACTGAATTCTTGAATTCCGTCCCATTGTCCGTCACTATGGTGACTGGACAGGAATGTCTCGGAATCAGCTCATCCAAAATGATGTTGGCAATGGTTTCTGCAGATTTATCTGGAATAGCAAAAGCTTCTGGCCACCCACTATATATATCAACTATAGTTAAAATATAGCGGTTGCCCTGCAGTGTGGTTGGATAAGGTCCGCATGTGTCAATACCAACCTTTTGAAATGGATATGTCACCTCATCCATTTCCTGCAATGGAGTGCTGTGTTGTTTTAGCATTCTCTCCTTGCATGGTACACATTTATCAATATGACTTAAAACATCCCTGTACAACCCTACCCAATGATACTTGTTGGTTATGAGCTTGTATGTCTTATCTGGTCCCCAGTGCGCACAGCTCTCGTGAAATTGCTGCAGCACCATGTCCTGATATTTTTTTGGAACCATCAGCCCTAATTGTATTTCTGCCCCCCTCAACACAGTAATACAATAATTTATCCATCATGATATATCTCTTTAATGAACCTTTTGCTGCTGATCCACTCTCCATATCTCGGATGAGGGATTGCAACTGTGGATCATCTCTTTGTTCTTTTTCCATATCTGGCAACATCAATGCAGATTCGTCGTCTGTCTTGACGTCTGACATGTCTGCTATGTTGTCACTTTTCGCATCACGCATTGCAACTAGTTGAACATACCTACCTCTGGCTTGTTTTCATCAACTTGTGATACAGGCAGCCGACTCAACATGTCTGCACGTGTGTTTTTCTTACCTTCCAGATACTCAATTGAACAATTATATGCACTAATCTTTATGGCCCACATTTGAATTTTTCTGTTTTTCATTTCAGCAGAAAACAAGTATTTTAGTGGTTTATGATCTGTTCGAATCACAAATTTAGCCCCTTGTAAATAATGATTTAATTTTTCAAGTGCGTATACAATCGCAAATCCTTCTTTGTGAATAGTTGGCCATTTTTTCTGTGAGTCAGACAACTTATGTGACAGATAATGTATGACCTTCTCTCCGTCATCTGATTCTTGCGCTAATAACGCACCCACACACTGATCACTAGCGTCTGTATATAGTATATACTCTCTGCTAGGATCTGGGTACGCTAAGATCGGCGCTTCTGTCATCATAGTTTTTAATTGTTCAAATGAGTCCTGGCATGCCTTGGTCCAGGTAAATCTGGCATGTTTCTTAGTCAGGGCAATTAGGGGTGTCGCGATTTCAGAAAACTTCGGACAAAACCGCCTATACCACGACACACACCCAATGAATGATCTTATGCCCCGGACATCAGTTGGTGGCGCTATCTTTTGTAGAACCTCTACTTTGTTTGGGTCAACTTCTAACCCCTCACGACCAACCATAAATCCTAAATAATTAATTTTTGGTTTCATGAATTCACATTTTGACATTTTCAATTTCAGTCCAAATTTTCTTAATCTGTCAAATATATTTTGATGATGGATCAAATGTTCATGTTCTGTCTCAGGATAAATGATGATGTCATCAAGGTATGCGATGGCATATTCACCACTGATTCCTTCAAGTACATATGTCATCAATTCTTGAAATACGCTCGGAGCGTTGCACAGGCCAAATGGCATCACATTAAATTCATATAAACCTTTGTGACAAGCAAAAGCCGTTTTACTGCGGTCTTTAGGGTCTAATTCTACTTGCCAGTACCCAGATTTAAGGTCCAAACAGGTAAAATGTTTCTTCTTCCCCATAGATGCTAATATATCATCTATATGTGGTAGTGGCCAAACGTATGATTTTGTAATTTTGTTCAATTTCCGAAAATCAACACAAAATCGTTTTGATCCATCCGATTTTTCAATTAGAACTACTGGAAACGACCATTCTGAATGACTTGGCCTGATTATGTTATTCTTTAACATATCATTCACGGCGTCGTCAATGACTCGTCTCTGATTTATGGCTGTCCGATACGGGCGTAACCTTGTAAACTTATGCATGCCTAACGCAGTAGGCAAACGCAGAGATGATAACTACTGTTGATGTGACCAGAACGGAACACGACAATCCATGATTGGATTGGGGCAGTAATGGATTGGTCAGCACAGGCAAAGGTCAACCGAGCCATCAAGGCTGATGGACGGGCGACCGTCGCCAGGAAATGTATGTTAACTCAATGTGCCGATTATGATTATGTGTAATTAGATGTTAAATCAATGTGGTGATTATGATGATGTAAAGTTTATATAAGAGACGGACGTCGGTGAGGAGAGTAATGCGGGGAGTGATGCGGGCTTGGTACGAGGTTGAGGCGGGCCAGAGTGCTGTCACAGGCACGATGGTGCGCGCTCTGGTTTAGAACCAAGTGGTTTTATGTTTCTCTGCCACGTTGGGTAGAGTCAACTGAATATGTAATTGTATCTGTATATTATATGTGGTCCACACAGTGAGGAGAAATAAACACGACGTTTTCCTAGAGAAAGATTGTTGAATGAGCCTGGAGTCTAAGATTGAAAACCAACTCTTCACCGTCCGCCGTGTCGTGTTGGCGTCGGGATGGCGTCAAGGGTTGACGTCACTTTTCATTGGCGAGCTTGCCAGGATCTGTGTGGACGACTTGACGTCACTATTTGACGTCTTCACAAAAATGACTGAGAGAGAGAAGACAGTGACAGAGAGGACAGGTTTGTTTTGGCTGCTGATGTTACTGGCACTATGTTATAGTTGTGTCAGCGCCGGTGTTAGCGCTGGACCAGCAGGACAGTGATATGGCTTGTGACATTGATCTAGTTTGGCAGCGCTTCAGTGACAGCAGTGGCAGAAGGAAATTCGGACAATGTTAAAACCTGTAGGAGGACTGGAGTGGTGGACGGATAACGTCTGCTGCTGACGATGGTTGTGGACAAATTTTTATTCCCTGAAGGTTTCCTGAAATATTTTTCCTGCCAATAGTTACAAGGTATGTGACTTGAAATTTAAAATTGCTACTGAAGCCGTTGCTGGACCTTTAATTTAGAAGTGTAAACAGTGTATATAAACAGTATTATGGCAACGTCCACGTCAATTAAAGGGCGTCGCCCAGTGCCATGGAAAAAAGTAAAAACACGCAGGACAGTCCCAAATGCAGAGATCCATTTCAGAAGACATCTCTGCAACGTTGCCGATGATGCCAGACCAATGGAGGACGGAAGTGCTGATCAAAATCACATTTTGATCGCGGTGGTTGCCAGGGGGCTGCACGGTGATGTTCTGGACGAGCTGACATTTTGGGTGCTGGACGGGTTCACCACACTCAAAAACACTTACCCACACCTGTGTCGCAGCACAGTGAGGACACTGATGGGGAAGTGCGCTGCTGAAGAATGCGTCATTGTTATCATTATAAGTGTCAGGTCGGGCAGTGAACGCCCTGTGGTCGACATGTAGTCGACGGCGTTCACATTGGTCCGATAATGCATACGAGTCAGGCAGTGAACGCCATGTGGTCGACATGTTGTCGACGGCGTTCACATCGGTCCGATAATGCATAGGAGTCTGTTAATGCTCCTCGGACTGGACATGATTAAAACAGTGATTAGCACATTATCTAATTGCGTCGGATAAATGCCGACAATGTTTTTGGAAAAAGGTATGTAATTTTTTTTGTGCTATTGCTGAAAATGATTACACCACCCACATCTCTTGTACGTCAGGCCGCGTATAACCGGATAACATGGTTCAATTTGCTGAGTAGTATGTAGCAAACTGCTACATTATTCTGTTGAATTATTGATCAAAATTGGAAGTAATTAGTAAAAATGGTTTATCTGTCATAATTAATGACAAAACAAAAATTTTGAATTTGGTAATGAGTAAGAATACGTTCACTGAATTGTTTTTCTATCAAATTGAACCCTTGGAAGGAATATGACGGTATTAAGAGGCAAAGTGGGCAAGGCTGGGATTGAAAATAAATATCAGAATTACCACTCATAATAATGTTAATGTTTGGGAACAAAGAATAGCGGAAATTGAGGCTACGATGGCCCTCCCCAGATTCTTCCCATAACATTAATGAAACGTGGTTGGTTGTTTAATAACCCTTTAATTCCTCAGGAGGCATTTACGAGTCCAATGTCATATTTTTCAAATATGCTGATTATAGAAAATGATACAGCCCATTAAAATGAGGATAAAGCTCATTTGATGTGTTGCATTTGAATATTTAAAAAAAATAGGTAATTTGTAGCTTATTCACTAGGAGGTGAGAATTGCGATAGCAGTTCACCACACGCAGTGAATGGGAAGTAAATAAAATTGCAGAGCAATTAAAGGGTTAGTAAATTCTGATTGACACGAAACCAGTGTCCCCAGTACAATGTGATACTGGCGGGTTTGGTGGGAAATGTGACTGCTCATAGTGAGAGCTCACAGGTTAATCAGAGTATGTTCGCCAAAGAGAGTGTACATGATTTTTGGCTCAACTGATCTGATTGCTACCAGCGCGAGGTGCGCGACTCTGGAGTTTGGAATAATTCTCAGAGGAGATATTGTTGTCCAGACGACGCTGCGGGTGAAGCAGGAATTTTAGCGAGTGGATCTGTTATAACCTGGTCTCGCATGGTATCAACATGTATTGTGATAACCGAGTGATAGCAGACCTAACAAAGGTGTTCACAGTTCACGGAATCGCTAGTAAATATTATGTGTATAATGTATCAGTACGGAACCGGTCCCACGTAAGTGACTGAGGACAAGTACAGAACCCCCAAAGCTGTTGCGGTGTCAGACGCGCAGCGTGGGGCAGGTTCGAACCCCACACATGAACAGCCTATGAGCTGAGGGCTGGGTTCGAGTATGTCATAGCATATGTGGCAAAATGACGCCTTCTCTGAAACCAACACATTTGTGTTAAACGGTGACATCACCTAACGACGGGATCAGTTAGTTGTTATAACGCTGCCCTGGTGACCGAGGTTTCTGCAGAGAGGTCGCCCTATGCCATGTGTCCATGTCATTGGTATATAAATGACATGGGATTATATGACATTGTTGTGGTTATCCACAAGACATTGTTAAACTATATTATGTATATCTCGAGAATTGCTGCTGAACGTTGCCTGCAGGCATGCGAATGGACACTGGGGTGGTGTACCATCTGCAGGTCAACAGGAACAGCACGAGCTATTCTTAATAATCATTGATTGTATGCATTAATTAAACTATGTATTAATGTGACGCAAGAGCTCTTACAAACACGCCTCGAGCACCCGGAATGGCAAACATTATACCAAATTGAGGACATAACCCTTGCAAAATTAATAGCTCGGTGACCCAGCAGGACATTGGATACGTCCGGCCGGCGTACTCGTTCCGCTCGGCATTGCCGTGGTCTTTGTTGTCGCCGGTTGCTCTAGTCATTAGTTGTGCGTTCTTGCTATGGTGGACGTGCCGTGCGTCAAAGTTGTGGAAGTTACGTTGTAAGCTTCAGTTGGAGGCGTTAAATCTACAGCTGGAGATCATTGGATCGCCATAACGCGACCAGAGAGGACATGAGACCACGTTTAGTGAAGACAATCACGTAATATTGGGCGCTACTTATTTACGTAATGAATTATGGACATGTAGTCTACTATTACCGACATGAACAATTACCGTTACCAAGAATATTTAATAATGACTTATTGACATGTATATCATTGTTGTGCTCTTCAGTGTTGTGAAACTTGTTGTTACTTAAGAAATGTTCATCTTACTCACATAACGTGATCCACTGTTGTATGTCCATGCATAATTTTATAAGTATTAGTTGGAGTTAAAAGAACATAATCCGTTTTTTAACTTTGAGGGATAGGCCTATGTAAACTTATGCATGTCTAACGCAGTAGGCAAACGCAGAGATGATAACTACTGTTGATGTGACCAGAACGGAACACGACAATCCATGATTGGATTGGGGCAGTAATGGATTGGTCAGCACAGGCAAAGGTCAACCGAGCCATCAAGGCTGATGGACGGGCGACCGTCGCCAGGAAATGTATGTTAACTCAATGTGCCGATTATGATTATGTGTAATTAGATGTTAAATCAATGTGGTGATTATGATGATGTAAAGTTTATATAAGAGACGGACGTCGGTGAGGAGAGTAATGCGGGGAGTGATGCGGGCTTGGTACGAGGTTGAGGCGGGCCAGAGTGCTGTCACAGGCACGATGGTGCGCGCTCTGGTTTAGAACCAAGTGGTTTTATGTTTCTCTGCCACGTTGGGTAGAGTCAACTGAATATGTAATTGTATCTGTATATTATATGTGGTCCACACAGTGAGGAGAAATAAACACGACGTTTTCCTAGAGAAAGATTGTTGAATGAGCCTGGAGTCTAAGATTGAAAACCAACTCTTCGCCGTCCGCCGTGTCGTGTTGGCGTCGGGATGGCGTCAAGGGTTGACGTCACTTTTCAACCTGATGAGCGGGTTATCACCAGTATCTATTTTCATACTCACCGCTTTGGTTCTGCCTAAGTCTTTATCCGTTTCTGCGAATAAATCCTTATTCAGACTAATCAAATGTTGTAATTGATTCTGATGCTCAGGGGGTGCAGTTATTTGTCCTACTTCTAACACGGTCTCATCACCTCCCCCCGTCACTGTAGACTCTGAGTCCACAGACAATAGATACTCACTTCCTCCGTCGTGTTTACGTCTAGCAGTCTCCGATTGGTACTCACCTCCCCCAGTCTTTGGCCCCGGATAGTTGACAGATTGTATACACGACACATTAACCCTTTCTGCTTTACCGACCACATTGCCCTTGCGTAACTTAAATGTGCGGTTTGTGTGGTTACAGATTTGTATGGGAATTTTTTTGTTTTTGTTTTCGGCTATGGTATTTGTCACTAACAGACCCGGTTCTCTTTCCATAAACCCTGTTTTGATTGCACTAATATTATATACCGTTTTTTCAAGTCCCCCGTGTTTTAGTCTGGTATTGCATACGGCAGCTGTCTGTGTTAGCAAAACAACGGCCTGGGCTAATCTCACAAAGGAGGTTATGTATGCGTCATCTTCCATGCGTATAGTTTGTTGGTCAATTGGAAGCTGGGTTTTTTCGAAATCCAGTTTAACTTTATTTGTAACCAGAAAATCTCTCCCCAAAATCACATTTTGAGAGACACCTTCTGTTACGTAAAAAGGGTGTTTCTTATACAATTTTCCTATTTTGAATTTCACATCGGCGATGCCGGCAATTTTTATTTTACCACCATTGACAGTCCGTAGCTTTAACTGTGTATTTTCTAGTAGATCATGACCCTTTAATCTGTGCATAATCCTGTCTGAAATGATTGACACTTGAGCACCTGTGTCAATTAAGGCTCGAAATCTTTGTCTTCCAATTGTTATTAGTACTGAGGAGCAGTCCTCTTTCTCTAAATTAACTTCACAAATGTTAGAACCCTTTTGTCTATTTGAGTCCAGAATCGGGGCTTTTTTTAATTCTGAACGTTTCCGTTTAACCCTTTTCTACAGGCTTTTTGTAGGTGAACCTTTTCCCCGCAGGCAGGACAGGGTCGCCTGTACGCAATGTGTTTATGGGGGCAATCCCTTTTGAAATGTGTCTCGGCCCCGCAGCACCAGCATTGCGCGGCTGTGCCTCTACCCTACGTATTGCTCCCGTCGCACCATAGCGACCTGTCGCACCCTTGCCACAAGAATAAGCGCTGTGCCCTATTTTACCGCAACGGTGGCATTTACCATAAAATTTGTCAACCTCCATCGGCTCCTCGACCCTATCGTTTCTGTCTTCATGTCCCGTTTTTCTATTTCGTAATTTAAACCTCATATCTAAATTTTGTTCCGTAGCTGCTAGTTTTACAGCAGCTTCCATTGTTTCCGGCTGTTGGCGCATTAATTTCCTGGCTATCGTATCAGATGTCAGTCCGTCCACGAAAATATCTACAAGTTGGCATTGTACCAACTTGTCTGTGATTCTGTCAGGCCACGCGTCTTCCGCGAGTGCAAGCATGCGCTCGGCATATACTTGTACTCCTTCAGTATGTTTTTGACGTGTCCGTCGCAACATTGACAAAGCTTGTTGCGGATCCGTCACTTCCCCAAAATATGCCGTTAGTTCTTTTTTTTAGGTCAGCCCATACTGTGGGCGAATGGGCAGTAGTATATCTGTCTATAAAATCTGACACCAATCCCTCAGAAGCCTGGTATGCTATCCCCACAGCTTCATCCTCATGTTCGGCCATAATTGTTACATGTTTCTCTATGCTTTTAACCCAATTTCTGAACTTTTTGGTTTCCTCAGTGAATTTAGAAATTGCGTTATCGCAGTGTGTTTTGCTTAATATACCTGAGATACCCGCTAGTTGGGATAATTGTTGATTTTGTACCTCTAATGGGTCATTAGCCATTGTTGCTAATAATATTTAGTTCCAAATAATAATAATAATGATACAAATGACAATTTTATTTATAGCAGCCTAGAATTTAACTGACCTGCAAGTGTATCGAGGTGTTTGTGTCTAGCCAACGATCCCAACGTTGCGTAGCTGTTGTGTAGATCTTGTTTTGTTCCTCCTGGTAACTCCCGTCAGTCTGCCAGCGCCCAGCTCCGTCCTTGATCCCGTCAGTATATATGTCCACGCCCAGCTGCGTCTGGATCCTGATTATTTGTCCTCCGTCTCGTCTCGATAAAAGTGGTGGTTTGATATAGCCACCACTACGTTCATTAACTAGTATTTATCCACTGATATTTGTTTTGCCGTGCCAAGTCAAGTCACTTTGTAATTTTCCAACGTTGTTCAACCAAGGTTCTTGCATTGATTTAATTTGCTTTTCAAATTTAAATCCTGTCAGATGGCACCAATGTAATCTGGTTTTATCCGTGACACAAATCCTGGTCACGGCACCAATGTAAACGGGTCTTATCCGTGATACGTTGACACGCTATCGTCGGCTGTCCAAATGTTCTGGCACGGCAAACACAACACTCGTGGATAAAAACTCTTGAATATATATAAAATATATATTAAGCATAAAACATTCAATTTCTCAGTACACTGATGTTAGTACTTATATCTCGTTGTGTAATTTTGCTGTTGCTTCAGTGATCTACAAGATGTTAGATACCGAAGCAACTCCCACTAAACTTAGCCAAACCCGAAACGTCTCTGTTACAATACTCCCCAATTTCTCTCTGACTTTCTCCCTGAATTTTCCTCTGAATTTCCTCTCGAAGGCTGTGGGCGCCTTCCTTTATAGCGTATCCCGACGGGCGCGGTCACTTCCTGTGGTGAAATGACATCTCCACCAATCAGGATCCTTACTTTGATATACATTCACATTCCTGGGCTGTTTTCCAGAACCGACTCACACAGGCCTCCAGAACTAGGGGACGTCCTGTATGACAATTAGTACTTGTCGCAGTACCGTCTCCACCATGTGGTTCACATGTAAACAGCCCAGGACAGCATGTTTATTCTACCCTTTACTTACCGAAACCCCAATTTAGCCACCTGCTACTTAACATTGTTACACGACCTAAAAGTCGTTAAATCGACTTAAGATAAGTCGTTATAACGACATAACGACTTATAAGTCGCTAAATCGACTTGATATAAGTCGTTATAACGACTTATAAGTCGCTAAATAGATTTAAACTAGGTCGTTATAACGACTAGGTCGTTATAACGACTTAAAATTGGTTAAACCGACTTTGGATAAGTCGTTATAACGACTTATAAATCGTTAAATCGAGTTAGTATATGTCTTTATAACGATTTATTAGTCGTTAAATTGACTTAAGTTAAGTTCTTTTAACGATTTATAAGTCGTGAAATCGACTTAGTAAGCTATAAGTCGTTATAACGACTTATAAGTCGTTAAATTGACTTAGTAAGCTATAAGTCGTTATAACGACGACTTATAAGTCGTTAAATTGACTTAGCTATAGCGACTTATAAGTCGTTAAAACAACTCAGCACAAGTCGATTTACCGACTTGGAAGTCGATATAACGACTTATACTAAGTTGATTTAACGACTTATACTAAGTCGATTTAACGACTTATAAGTCGTTATAACGACTTATACTCAGTCGATTTAACGACTTATAAGTCGCTATAAAGACTTATACTAATTCGATTCTACGACTTATAAGTAGTTAAAGTCGATTTAACGACTTATAAGTCATTATAACAAGATAAAAAATAGTTTTGTCATTTCGTTTCAACGCTTCCGTATATAGTAGAAATCACTCTCAGATAAACAAAGAAAAGTTTGGTGAGAGTGAAAATCAGGCTCTGACACCAGATGTCTTTTGACAATTGAAAATACGTAACTTAAAATAGTCCAAAAGACGCCTAATAATTAAAGAGAAAACGTTTCAACACGGCTCAAAATGCTTTAAAACTAATCAGCGAAAATAATCCAAATATATTAAAAGTACGTATACAAGAATAAAAACCACTTCTCAATTAATACTTTAATATATACAGAAAAACAACATGAAAAAATATAAAACAGGGTTCTCACACAGGATGAATATAGTTAAAAAGATATAGGTATATCAGACTTATAATATACACCTATATTTACATATATGACTCAATATATCACTCAATACACTGACTGTAACTTTGCTTCAACCTTTAAATCGGAATATAAAATAAACTCTTTACTATTTCCACTGATAAAATATGTTATGTAAAATATAACTAAAGGTACTGTAAAAACTGGCTTCAACTGATCTAGCAAATGGCCCGATTTAACCTGGAGGGAGTACTAACACTGATTCTCCCAATCCATTCGCAACATGGCGAATCCTGCTGTCAAACAATATATAAAAGCTTAGCAAAGGGCTAGATTCCATTCAATGGCTATCTCCTAAAGCATAGAGACTTTACTGACTAATACACAGCTGACAACCAAGCCCAGTCCCACTGACTACTTATATATAAAAATAAATGTGAAACGCGATATTAAATATGCCTAATATTTAATACCACCTCACGTAAAACTGCCAATTTATAACATAGGATTTTAGTAGTGAAGACCTCAAAAGTGACCAAAGTATAAACATCACTGGGATAACACATCACAGGAATGGCATCACATGCTACAGTGTCAGGCATCGCACACCAAACTTAACATAACTAAAAGGGGTAAAACTGATCTGTATGCCCAAGGGTTCCATAAAAACAACATTGAGCCCCGCCCAATGTCATAACCCTCACATATTATTGACCCAAATTCGTCAGTCCCTGTAACCATAACTTAATACCTCTTTACATTCAAACCATCAGTATAGATGACTATCAATCTGTGGCCCAACGAATTATACAATAAAAACCAATAATATGGGGACAATCTAGGCTTTTAAAGCCCATTGACTAAAGATATAATATCAACCAACCTAGCTCACTTCTCTCTCTCTCTTATAGGGGTATCTTCGTAACGAGTGTAAGCCTATGACACTTGTGTCTTCGTATGGACATCGACTTCATACACGCCTCACAGCGTTATCTTCATAGAGTAAAAGGATGACTGATAGTTATAGATGAGAGAAGTCTTCACGGCAAGAATGGAAAAATAAACTACAAAATCCCGAAAAAATCGGGAATGGCCTGGGCCAAAATGGCCAATTCTCGATCTTCCTTGAAAGATCAGGAATTATTCACAAGTCTGCCCTCACTCTAAAACTCATTGAAACATGCTAGAAAATATATCTAATTTACTATAAAATGACCCTGCACCTTTAACAATGAACAATACTTTGTTTAAAACACTTATGAATTGATGAAACTGCTTAATCGTAACTCCTTCTATTATCGCTCATTTACACACGATCACGGCCCACTTAGACTAATATAGAAATGCAAACATTTGCTTAATACAATATAAGTAAAGATAATCAAAGTAAATAAAGTATAAAAAGTGAAAATAATAAAACAGTAGCAAATAGTTACATAGGTTTCACTTTCGAATTGACAATACTAAACCCTTAAATCATTTTTTTGACTGACTATAATAGTAAACTACAGTCACAGTACAGTATAACATACAGTGACACTGTCACGTCACCAACATCGGTGTGTACACACACTTTAACCATTGTATCGTGCAAACAGAAATAATAATAATAAAAGTAAACAAACAAAAGACTATATGAAAATATTTTCCTTACGAGGAAAACGGAGAAAGCGTCACAATATGTGTGCAGCGTTTGCAAGTCAAAGTGGGGACAACTTCAATGTTGTGCCAGCTGTCGAGATTGTGGCCCAGTATTGAGACAGTGTTGGCTGAATTTCTGGTGTCAGCGGATGTGTTGGCATGTTCCTGACGCTAGAGTCATAATCTATAAATGTCACACACTCGCAACCCCCAGCAATGTATGGATATCCCGAAAAAACCCTGAATATGTTTATTACCTGTGTAATATGTTCAAATAGCTCATTATTTGTTATTCCAAATGGGTTTTTTTTAAGTCAACAATAGTTCTAGAACATGTTTGAATCAAAACTAAACATTTATTACATACAAAAATCAGCTGAGAAAAAAGTATTTTGACTATTTACTGAAAAAGTATAAAAAATAGGTAAAATTAATACCAACTTAAGCTCTCTTGCGCATTTGTCAATGATCCAACACAACATATTTTACATCCATGTGAAAGCCTGTGTCAGTAGATTTCTATTGATATTTAATATATTGATATAGCTCAAAATTTGACTCCTTAGTGGGCAATAATGTGAGATATGGTAAATTTTCCCGAGCCCGATGAAAAGCGAGCTAATTTTACACTTGCTAATTTCACACTCGCAACCCCCAGCAATGTATGGATATCTCGAAAAACCCCTGAATATGTTTATTACCTGTGTAATATGTTCAAATAGCTCATTATTTGTCATTCCAAATGGGTTTATTTTAAGTCAACAATAGTTCTAGAACATGTTTGAATCAAAACTAAACATTTATTACATACAAAAATCAGCTGAGAGAAAAGTATTTTGACTATTTACTGAAAAAGTATAAAAAATAGGTAAAATTAATACCAACTTAAGCTCTCTTGCGCATTTGTCAATGATCCAACACAACATATTTTACATCCATGTGAAAGCCTGTGTCAGTAGATTTCTATTGATAATAAATATATTGATATAGCTCAAAATTTGACTCCTTAGTGGGCAATAATGTGAGATATGGTAAATTTTCCCGAGCCCGATGAAAAGCGAGCTAATTTTACGTCTAACCAAAAAAGCAAAATATGTTGACATAACTCATTATTTGTTATTCCAAATGGGTTTATTTTATGTAAACAATAGTCTAGAACATGTTTGAATCAAAACTAAACATTTATACCAAACAAAAATCAGCTGAGAGAAAAGTATTTTGACTATTTACTGAAAAAGAATTAAAAATAGGTAACATCAAGGGTTAAAATACCAATTTAAAGCGGTATTTTGCATTTGTTAATGATCAGACACAACACATTTTACATCCATGTGAAGACTGGTGCCAGTAGCTTTCCATTGATATCAAATATATTGACATAGCTCAACATTTGACTACTCATTGAGCAAAAATGTGAGATGCAGTCAATTTTCCCGAGCCTGAAGAAAAGCTCGTCAATTTTTACGTCTAACCAAAATGTGTGTAAATGTTCACATAACTCATAATTTTCATTCCAAATGGGTTTATTTTGAGTATTTTGAGTATTTTGACTATTCACTGAAAAAGTATGAAAAATAGGTAAAATTAGGGGTTAGAATACCAACTTAAAGCTCTCTTGTGCATTTTTGAAACATAGGAAAGAAAATATGTCACATCCAAGTGAAAGCGGGCGGAAATGTGTAATATGCTAGATTTTTCCAAATCGGAAAAAAATCGCGCATAGGTCATGTACACTTTTGGCCATATTTCAGTAAAAGGGAGTTACCTGATCAACAGGTTGATTCTGGCCCCTGAATAGTCCAGCTATGTGGAAATGATAGTGGCCTAAATTCCCATTCCGGGTGACACCTTACCCCCAGCCACGTCTGGTCTATAATGCCTAGTTAAGCCTACAGTTAGGACGTGACTGATATTGAAAGGTTACACGGATTCACAAAAAAAACGTGAAAGTTCATGTAGACTAAGTGGTTTAGCTTCAATGATCCTCAATATTTACTTATGACGGACTCCATTCCTTAGGATGTTAGATATGATGTGCATGCGGGTGGGTCTACAACATGTGCTCAACTATATAGTCGGTTTAGTTTATACCCCCAGTGATATTTAGTTTAATTTGTATGTATTTTACACAATACTGGTTGCCGCCCCGTGTGCGCATCAGTTGTTACAGTATTATTATATATGTAATGATGATTTACAACCTTTTTCAAATTGTCAATACTCAACTGCAACAGTGATATTGTTGTATTGAGCAGATCGCTTAGAAAGCAGGCCATATTTGCTCAATGTAATGCTAGAAAGCAGGACAATGATGGTTAGAAAGCAGGACCCTTTCTGATAATACTTTGCTGGATTTCGTAGATTTGGAGGATACAATTTGAGAAGGTGGGATATCGATTTGATGTATTGAATAATATTTCAGACGATTTTTTTGACGCGGCAGGTTTATTCATGTTAAAATAAAATCAACAAAGGTGCCAATTTTCATGCCGATATTTCGTGAACAGCCGTCTATTTCACCTTATGAACACACCAAATCGATTTCAATTCGTACATGCGTTTGCAAGGTGGTACAACAGCTATTCATAAAATATATAATAAAAAATTGAACACTTTTAGCATATGTAAATATGCGAAAACTGTGTATTTCTGTTCGTCATATGCGCTTGTTGATGGTTCATTAGAAAACAGGACACCATGTTAGAGAGAGTATCACACATGACACCATGTTAGAGAGAGTATCTGCATGACAGGTCTACAGAGGGTGAACATGGGGATTTATTGCATCTTGAGGCAAAAATGTCAGCAGAATTGCCTATGGTGGAAGATCTGCTTTCGAGCATTAATTTTAAATAATGTAGATATACAAAAACAGTGATATTCATTGTGCGCTTCTTTGATTGATTGATTGATTGATTGATTGATTGATTGATTGATTGATTGATTGATTGATTGATTGATTGATTGATTGATTGATTGATTGATTGATTGATTGATTGATTGATTGATTGATTGATTGATTGATTGATTGATTGATTGATTGATTGATTGATTGATTGATTGATTGATTGATTGATTGGGAATGATGATTGGGAATGATATGTGAGTGTGAGGGGGGGAGGGGGGGTTGAATCTCAGGATCATAGATCAACCATGGTGACAGTACTGTAGCAGAGGTGGATCCCACACAACCAGTGTGGAATCTACCTCTGCTAATGCCAGGATGAGATCAACAAAACACTGCTGGAAAGTATATCTGAAAGTAAAGAAAGCAAAGACATATAATTATATGCGTCTGATATTTTGTCTTCCATTTTACTTAACAACCTTACGCTGTTGTAGATTGTGCTGGTACCACTTGGGGAGATCCCACTGCGAGGACTGAAGACGTCACCACGAACACACATGTGTCATTCCTGGCTGTAGCACCTGCTGCCTATGTTATAGGATGCGACGGCCGTATTGATGTATGTATCACTTTAAAGCAGAAACGATGCTTCAATACGATGTTGAGTAAAGGTGGGGCCGATCATGTATTGGAAATTGGGCCAACTTCTCCTATTATTTGTCTCAGTTTGTCTGTTTCAGTAAGTGGGCTGATATCTATAAATTATGTTTCTTGGTCTCATTTTGAAGATAAATATATTACCTTTTATTTGAGACCAGGTACATGTAAACACCTGAAAAATTGTCCGAAAGAAGTATTTTGAAGCCAAATAGATACCTACCCCCTGGTATCTGAATGTAATGAAAAATAATGTTTCATAATTTTTCACAAGGTGAAATTCGGGTTTATTTCAAACAAAATGTATTAATTCTAACATAAGTTGATGCTAAACCATAAAAATATGGTGCAATTTTTTTAAGTGAGCTTAAATTTCACTAATAGACCCTTTAACCTCTAGGGGTTTGATATTTTTGCTTACTTAAAAAACCGTATACCACGTCAAATTAAAGAGATTTTTCAGATAACCCCATGCAATGTCATACCTTGTCATATACCCTGTCATATTTGTTACATTATTACATCGGACAAAAATGTCAGAGAAGGTTAAAATTGAGCAAAATATCTGCGTATATATAAAAATAGATAAGTGGTAAAATAACTTACATATACTGTTTATTTGAAAATGGTAATACTGCAAATTACCTGTATTGATACAATTACATTTGGTATATTTATGTATACATTTATATAAATAAATATAAATTAACCATTTAAGCGCAAAGTCGGTGGAAATTTGTACCCACTTGAAGTTATGTCCCGCTATCTCAAAACTCAACATTATGTTTTTTTTTTATTATTTTTACATAATGTGCGTTGATAAAAAAAAAACAATAATACTAGTCGTGATTTATGATCAATGGGTTACATTATTTTTAAAAGTAAACTGAGAAAAAAAACTGACGACATTTGAAATTTAAGAGGTATCATGTTTTAATGTGAGAATATAGACTGTTTTGTGAGGACATGACACCCTATGCTTAAGTGGGGTATTGGGATGATTGCTAATAGTAGTACTTTTCTCTCTCATACGGGTCACAGGGATCTGTTTTGTCTGTCGCATGCTTTAACACAGCATGCCTCCACGTGTCTGGCCATAATTTTTGGGCGGATTGACAGTGGCATACCCTGGTTCCCCCATTCTACAACGGTGCTAGTGCAGCTTCCGTATCAGTGCAGGCGCTGTCAGCAGTACAGGCTTGAAACATCCGGCAATAGAGTGTTAGACGTTATGTGTCTTACGTGGGATGAATGGAGTTGATAACCCTTATACCCTAGTCACACATACACGACTCACAGCCCACGCCTTGAGTGACAAAAACTAGAGCAGTGCGTCGTTGTGCGTGCATGAATTTTGTCAGGATATGAGCAGAGCCAGTGAGTTTAAGACGATTTTACAGCGTGTTACAAATAAAACAGGTGTATAAATCAGCGAATACACAGCGTTTCGCCACCGCGTTGCGCGTCAGCAGGGCGACAAAGTTGGCGAATACATCGCGCATCGCCAGCGCGAGGCACGAATAAGTTAGAAGCATTTAGAACGCCCCATATACGTTATATGTTCGCTGGGCATGCGCTAGGAACACGTTAGTTGGGCCTCATATGAGCGCTCAGTGCTGGCATTTTTTAGTTTTTTTCTAGCCCCAAGGCTCAGTCACACATAGTCGACGCACGACCCACGCACTGAAAATTGATTATTTTTTGCTAGAGCGTCTGTCGTGTCGTGCCACTCGTTATTGGTTCGTGGAGCTCGCTGCCCTAACGCCACCCATATTTTTGTATGTACACGCCAGAAGACCGCCAGAGACATGTAGAGCGCGCTAGAACAACGTCATATCAACAATAAATACGTTTGCTTTGTATAACATGGCTGTCCGTTGAGGGCCCGGACAGTCAAGGGTAACGCGCCTGCCCTGCGCTGCATGAGCGTTTGAAGTAGGCGCTGGGAACACGCCGCTAGTTCGCCCAGGGCTCGAGCAACAGGCTGTGACTATGTTATTTCTGCAGCTTAACCCTTAGAGCGCTGAGGAACGACATTTTATTTTTAATCATTTGAGGTGGTTTTTAACACGATACACGACTTTAAGTGCAAAATTAGTTTTTAATTTGTCGAAATTATTTCCAAACATATAATGTTATCATAAATTTAGGATACATTTTTTCTTTTAAAAATGGCTACATATGTACAAAACAAACTGATAAAAGTTACTATTATCGTGGACATTAGCATGAAAAGGTTTAATGCGCACTGTATGCGTACAAAACGTTATAGTGTAGTAGATAAGGTAACCTATTGTGCATTTTATGATTAAAGCATGAGATTTCTACCACTTGTAGAACATATCCTAAGGGTCATTTTCAGATGTGGAGGTAAACTGGATTTGACCTCTGATGACCTCTATAGGTCATTGACCTCGAAAGGTCAAAATATTCACTGGCATAGCCAAAAAGTAGTTAAAATTGTATATTACAATGTCTATGATTTGTTTCTGTGTCCCAAAAGTGTGTCAAATACTCGAAGAGACTCCTTTGAATGATAAACATAACATCAAGGTCATGTCAAGGTTACATCAAGGTCATTTAAAGGTCAAACTGGCAGAAAATGTTCACTTTTTATCAATTTCCACGCTGTTGTTGTACAATCATTTATCACAAAGGACTGGTTTTGACATATCCTTCGTCCTATGTATTTTACACACACATTCAGGATATTAAGGGATGTATCAGCCTTGGCAAGGAGGCTAGGTATTTTACTTATTACGCTCCTTCTTCAATATTTAGTTGAACGGGCCAAATTACAATTATGCAGCATTGTAGAACATTAGCTTGGGCTCCCATAGCAAAATATTGACAAATAATAAGGTTATGAAGTTTGACATGGGGTGGGGTTGTATTTTACTGGAGTACCATCCGAAAGCAATTTGAAGGTCATGTCAAGGTCATTTCAAGGTCAAACTGGCAAAAACTGTTACCATGATTTTCAAATGTGTCCTCACCTAAATGTAGCCTGAGCTTCAGTCTGGTGGTATATGGTATATAGGTATATGGCGTTGATGCCATCATCTTTAACAAGTCTCTCCAGTCTAATGTTCCAGGTAGCTGGAAGCTGTTAGAATTGAGACCAAATAAATTAAGAGAAAATGATGACCATTTATACTGATTATAACTGCTCGGTTAGAACGTTGAATTGTATATAATGTTAGAGTGACCCTAATATACTAATAGAAGTGGTGAGCAGGTTTTTATCACACGTCCGTAGGGGGAGGGGGGGGGGGGTTAGTCGCGCTGGGATCTATCAAGTGTGAGGCATCAGACGGCACTTAATTTTTATGGGTGCAATAACTGAAAAACTAGAGTTATTTTTTTTTGAAATTTTAAATCACATTCTCATCAACATGGGGAGGTGCAAGTGATTTTTTAAACATGCTACCAAAATGCAAAATATCTCCCAGAGTTCAACTTCATAATTTGTTGTGGGCGCAAAAACTCAAAACCTTAATCAGAAATTATCCGAATCTTACAATCACATTCCCCACAATATGGAGATGTACAGGCAATTTGTTCAAGATTTCACTGAAATTTAAAATGGCCGCCACAAATCATCTTCATAATTTATTGTGACCACAAAACTCAAACTTTGTGAGAAAGTAGTCAAATTTTACAATCAAATTCTCCACGATATGGAGATGTGCAGGTGATTTTTTTAACATACCGGATACTATAATTAATTTCAAGGCTACATCAATTTGTCAGAAAGCTCGGCAAAATATCGATGTCATGACTGCCTAATTTTCTCGCTAAATTGAAGCGACATAATCAGGCTAAAATGATTGTGTCGCTTTAAGACCCCAGCTGTCACCATGATATAATAAAACCGATTATTCCATCGCTCGGTATTCATTTCATAATTCAATACTAGACCGCCATAGCGGGATAGTAGACCGCTATTACAAAATACTAGACCGTTATAACGGAATAGTAGACCGCTATAACGGAATACTATACCGTTATAACGGAATAGTAGACCGTTATAACGGATTAGTTCGCCGTTATAACGGATTTGTAGGCCGTTATAACGTGAAACTAGACCGCCATATAACGAAATACTAGACCGTTATAACGGAATAGTAGACCGTTATAACGAAATACTAAAAATGTATAACGGAATAGTAGACCGTTATAACGGAAGACTAGTCCGTTATAACGGAATAGCAGACTGTTATAATGAAATACTAGACCGTTATAACGGAATAGTAGACCGTTATACCGGAATAGTAGACCATTATAACGTGATAACAGACCGTCATAACAATATACTAGACCGTTATAACGGGATAGTAGACAGACTGTCTAGTAGACAGGCTAATCCGTTATAATTGTCTGACAGTTATAACGGGTTAGTAGACAGTTATAACGAAACTAGTAGACCGTTATAACGAGATACCAGACCGTTATAACGGAAGAGTAGACCGTTATAACGGAATAGTAGACCGTTATAAAGTATTGGTAGACCGTTTTAACGGATTAGTAGACCGTTATAACGGATTAGTAAACAGTTATAACAGATTAGTAGACTGTTATAACGTGATACTAGACCGTCATAACGAAATACTAGACCGTTATAACGGGATAGGAGACAGTTATGACGAAATACTAAACCGTTATAACGGGATAGTAGACCGTTATAACGAAAGACTAGACCGTTATAACGGAATAGTAGACAGTTATAATGAAATACTAGACCGTTATAACGGAATAGTAGACCGTTATACAGATTAGCGGACCGTTATGAAGAAATACTCAACCGTTATAACGGGATAGTAGACCGTTTTAACAGATTAGTAAGCCGTTATAACGGATGTGTAGGCCATTATAGCGTGATACTAGACCGTCATAGCAAAATACTAGACCGTTATAACGGGATAATAGACAGTTATCACGGATAAGTAAACTGTTATAACGAAATGGTAGACCGTTATAACGAGATACTATACCTTTATAACGATATAATATACCGTTATAACGGAATACTTGATCGCTATAACGGAATAGTAGACCGTTATAACGGATGATTAGACCGCTATAACGGAATAGTAGACCATTATAACGGATGAGTGGACCGTCATAGCGAAATACTAGACCGTTATAACGGGATAGTAGACCATTATAACGAAATACTACACCGTTATAACGTAATAGTAGACCATTATAACGAAATACTAGACCGTTATAACGGAATAGTAGGCAGTTATAATCAAATACTAGACCGTTATAGCGGATTAGTAGACCGTTATAACGGGATAGTAGACCGTTATGACGTGATAACAGACCGTCATAATGAAAAACTAGGCCGTTATAACGGGACAGTATACCGCTATAACGGACTAGCAGACCGTTATAAAGAAATACTAGACCGTTATACCGGAATTTTAGACCGTTTTAGCAGATTATTAAGCTGTTATAACGGATGTGTAAGCCGTTATATTGTGATACTTGACCGTCATAGCGAAATACTAGACCGTTATAACGGGATAGTAAACAGTTATAGCGGATAAGTAGTCCGTTATAACGAAATGGTAGACCGTTATAACGAGATACTATACCGTTATAGCGAGATACTATACCGTTATAACAGAGTAGTTGATCGTTATAACAGAATAGTAGCCCGTTATAACGGATCCTTAGCCCGTTATAACGGAATAGTAGACCATTATAGCGGATTAGTAGACCGTCATAACAAAATACTGAACCGTTATAACGGAATAGTATACCGTTATTACGAAATACTAGGCCGTTATAACGGAATAGTAGGCAGTTATAATGAAATACTAGACCGTTATAACGGAATAATATACAGTTATAGCGGATTAGTATACCGTTATAACGTGATACTAGACCGTCATAACGAAATACGAGACCGTTATAACGGGATGGTAGACCGTTATAACGGATTAGTAGACGGTTATAACGAAATACTCTACCGCTATAACGAAGTACGAGACCGTTATAATGGAATATTATACCGCTAAAACGGATTAGTAGACCGTTATAACGGATTAGTAGATGTTATAAGGGATTGAAAAAAAATCTTATTGTAATAAAAACACTTTGTTTTGGCTGATATAGTTTTTGCTCTTTAAATTATCCACGCCTGTATTAATATCTGGGCGGATGTAGAGCTCTCATCTTTGAGAATTGAAAAAAAATCAAAATGGCAGCCAAGAAATCGCCGAAATTATTATGCTTTCGCCAATTCTTCTTATTAAAAATCCCTCTCTCAGAGTATTACACGCCGTGATAATTACATAATTGCACCTTCTATTCATTACGCATATGATGCAATGATCAGTAATAATCTACTTGTTCACTTGTATCCTACACACATTCAATTACAAGGGAGGGGCGCAGTATTTTTATCTTGTATTATATAAACCAATCGATGTACATGGCGGTTACAGTTGACATCGGCTTCATAAAATTGTGCTTTTAAGGTCAAGTTAAGATCATTTCAAAGGTGTGTATTTTAATATAATATATTGGGACATATAATCACTGCGTGTTAAAACTATCACCAAATTATCAATCTCATACATATTCTGCAAATAAAAACTCAATTTCAAGAGGTCAACGGAGTTGTAAGTAAGTGAGAGTATATATTTTTAGGATTTTTTCCAGTTTGACCTTCAAGTGACCTTGATATGACATGTACGTTGCTTTCAGACGGTACCCCAGTAAAACGCAGTTCCAAACCATATGATCCTTCATAGCCTAATTATGTATTGATATTTTGCCATGGGAGCCCAAGCTGATGTTTCACAATGCTGCAAGATGCAATGTTTGCTCGTACAATTAATCATTGGGAAATGAGTGTAATAAGGGGAATAAGGGTGTGATACCCCTCCCAAGGTTGACACTGCCCTCAATTTCTTAAAAAAATTTGTGGAAAATATGTCTGACCAATAATATCTCAAAATCAGTCTCTGTAATAGTTAATTGCATCACTAACCACGTTGAATTTTATATAAAGGGGATATTTTCACATTGTTTTGCGATTTTGACCTTGAAATGAACTTGATGTAACTTTGCTATGACCTTGGTGTTATTTTTATCAATAATAGTAGTCTCTCTGTGCATTTGACATATTTCTGGAATACAAAATAGTTTATAAATATGATACCCGGTAATACACAATTTCACCACTTTTGGCATTGCGAATGCTTATATGACCTTTCGATGTAGATGACAGCTAGAGGTCATCAGGGGTCAAATCTAGCTCACCTCCATAATTTAAAATAAAGATAAGGATATGTGCTAATAATGGTAGAAGTTTCATGCTTTAATCATAAAATGCACAATTGTTTTATTATGGGAGCTTAACGAGTACACTATGACCCAAGTATTTTGCCGAACTTTCTGATTTTTTTTTTACATATTTTTTACAGTATCACCTTGAAATGACCTCGATATGACCTTGACCTTGTTTCTCGTCGTTATCCCAGTGAAACATAATATCAACCCATGTTAGACTTCATAGCCCAAATATGCATCAATAGTTTTCCACGGGAGCCCAAACTGATGGTTAACAGCTGCTGCACACTGTAATTTTGCTCGTCAAATTAAACATTTAGGAAAGGTTGTAGTAAGGGGAATACTTGAATACTTAGGGTGTATCCCCCCCCCCCAAGTTAGATACTGCCCTCAATCTCCTAAAATGCGCGTGGAAAAGATATCTGACCAAGACTGTGTCAAAAGTAATCCTTTGTAATAGATGACTGCACCACTAGTATTGTTTAAATTGATTAAAAGTGGATATTTTCACTATTTGTGGCCATTTTGACCTTCAAATGACCCTAAAGTAACCTTGACATGACCTTGATGTTATTTGTATGATTAACAAGAGTCTCTTAGAGTATTTCGCACACTATGGAATACAAAAACATTTCATAGATATTGTAATACACGATTTTCACCACTTTTTAGCTTCGCAATTTGATATTTTGACCTTTCAAGGTCAATGACCTCTAGAGGTCACCAGGGGTCAAATCTAACTTACCTCCACATCTTAAAATAAACTACAGGATATGTACTAATAATGGTGGAAGTTTCATGCTTTAATCATAAAATGCACAATGGTTCCATTATGGGAGCTTAACCACTACACTATTAGCAAAGCGCTGTTAATTCCACTTTGCGACTGGGACAAACCTCGGTCAACGCAAACACAACGAATTTAGAGCGTGTGCTCTACTTGTGCCTAACGTTAGACTGGCGCTGGTCTGACGTTCTTCTGGCGTCTACATTCACACGTGGAAAAACGCTCACATTTATGAGCATTCAGAAAATGTGGGCAGAGGTTGACGCACACAAAAAATGAATGACGTTCATCAGGCGTTCTCGTCAAATCATCAACGAATTCTGACGCACGCCCAGCGAATCACAACGCACTGACCAAAATTCTTCATTTTTTGTGCGCTGGACATGCGTGATGGTATGTGTGACTGGGCCTTTAAGTGTTGTTACTCTGAGGACTACCTGACCCGAGGATAGCGGAGCTGTGCGAAATGCATACAATTGACTACAATTTTTTTTATCGTATTACAATGCCATCTAAATTAACATTTGTGACGAAAAATGACGCACAACAATAATTTACTACTGCCTATGTAGTAGGTACAATTATGTCATTTTACCAACAATATTTTGAGCTACAATGTTAGGTAATGGCAATAAATCGACAGAATATAATATTATCGTTTAATATAATGCATAATAATTGCGGAATATGATAATATAATGTCAGGATATAGTTTCATATTTTCAAAAGGCGATATTGTGATGACAGCATATATGAGATGATACTGCTAGGACATGGGAATACTCTGCTAAATGGATTAGTGTGTCAGGATTTGGCATTACAATTTTGGGATATGGTATATTGGGGCTAGAATAAATAAAGCCCTATAATGACAAGTTATATCGCCATAGTGCTCAGATATGACAATATAGTGTCAGTATATAGCAATATAATACCAAGAATATGATAAAATGCTGTCCGCATAATACATTATAATGTCAAAATGTACAATTATAATGTCAGGGTATGACATTATGATAATAAGATAAGGCATAACAATGTCAGGAAATAAAGTTTACTTTTTAGGATGTTTCATTTTAATGTCTGGATGCGGGACATTATTGTAATATATGAAATCAAACTTAAAAGTCAGGATATGACATTTTTATATAGGGACATGACAGTATAATATAAAATAAATGGGAATAAAACTTCAAAGAATGGCAATAATATGCTGGAATAGCATTTCGATATATTGCATTGTACATGTATTTTTAAAATTTGATAATGGAATGTTATGATACATGGATAGGTAATTATATATCTAGAAATATTTAATTTTAATTTGGTGATAATTTATACAGTATAATATCAGGAGATGGTAATGCCAGTACAGCATATTCTAATTTTATAATTATTTAAGCATTAAATGAGCGGATATGACACAATAATGTCAGAATATATAACATAATGTTGTCAAGATTACATTCATTGTCAAGATATGACATTTTAGTACAGTTGGGTGCTGAGATAATGACAGTTTATCGCACGGAACTTTTTTATGTGTCTTTTAATGCCAGGGTGCGATATTTTAATGTCAGCATATGTTTTTGCAATAATAGCTACATTATATTACATAGAATATAGCTACATTATATTAAAATCACTGCATTATACAGGAAATGTCAGGATATGACAATATAAAGATGTCCTGGATAGCCTATTTGGCAGTACTCGGCTCGGAGGGATATTCTATCTACGATATGGCATTTTACCCATGTCCAGTATATGACAATATAATGTCGGTATATATGTTTTTAATCACATTTTAATATTCATATGTCATTAAAAGGTAAGGATTTGGGGGCATATTTTCAAAATATGGAACTATAATCCCCAAAACACGACATTATAATATTTAGATATGACAGCGCAAGATACAAATTTAAAATAAAAAGTATGTATTATGATATCCATACATCGCACCATAATGACAGTATGTCATGCATATGGCGATATAATTTCAGGATATGGCATTATTTTGTCAAGATAACATCTTGTATTGTTAGGATATATCATAATAGCAGCACAATATGCCAATATATTGTCCTGCAGTCAGTGTGGGACTATGTCGTGATTTGTTATGTAGATTCTGTTAATCCGAAATAGGCTTTTCTATATGCTTGAGAAATATTACGTACACCCTTCAAATACTACGTATCTCCGGGTTGCGGTTCGGCGACTATGGTTATTAACAGGAAAGACAATTCGTGTGTAGGCCTGATCATTATATCCCGCTGATGAGCTATTTTACATCTTAGATTACCCTTTTCAATCCAATATAATTCATCTGTTTTACACAAATTACAAGATTTCTTTATTTCTTTTTTTCGCATCAGGAGCGGTATTTGTAAACATGAGTGTTTTTCTAAGAAAACAAACGATTAACATATTATTGCCCCATTTCTGATTCATTTGAATAGGCCTACATATGTCTGCACGGTTAAATTATTAACCATAATATTTTGTTTTATCTTTTTTTATATTGACTAATTTTATTCTTGACAACTGAATGAACCCTAGGCCATCCACAAGTACATGTCCGCTTGTTCTTCTATTTTCTCCAGGCCGGTGCACGATTTTTAGCGATTTCATACTAGCGACGAAGCGCATAAAGGGAGTGGAGTTTTTTAACCCTCACCCTTAGTTCCGGGAAACCTCATGTGGATTAACAATTTGGGTTGTACGTACCACCATTTAAACTTAATTTAATGTTATTCTTGAGCAAAGTGGGCACCAGCAGACTAAATGGCATAACATATGCCTTCGCCGATTTATGTGCACATGGTTTGAGTAATGATCGTTTAATTAGTCATTACAAGATACAAGATACAAGATATTTATTTCTCCAAACCGTATGTACAGTACAGAGTGCCGAACAAATAGCAAATAATAGTTACAAATAAAAATATCTAATGAGTACACATATCAGCCCAAATTTAATAAATTTAGCTACACAAGCGTAATTTCATTCTTTATGTTAAATATGCGTCCGAAATTGATAACATTTGGTCTCTTATAAATATTTGCGGGTAAAAACTTATTTCTTAATTCTTTTAAGGCTGGACATTCCAAACAAAAGTGGAATTCGTCCCCCAGCTGACCACTATTACACATTTTACATACCCTTTCATTTCTTTGAATCCCTGTATAACGACATGTTTCTATGGGTAATTTATGGCTTACAGTGCGGAATTTACATTAATATATTTCAGTGCATCAGGCAAATCTATTAAATATTTTTCAAACATAAAATCGAACTTAAACAATCTATAATTATAACATTTTACACCTATATCACAATCACTTCTCCATTTCTGTATATACTGGTCTAGTAGTCTCTGCTTTATATTTACATTTAACCAGGTACTTTCACTGATCTCTTTGTCTGATCCATATATTACAAAACCCAGTATCATTCAAAAGCTTCTCTATATACAACAACCAAGGTGAAGAAAAGTGCCCTTCGTGATGAAGGTGATACAAAAAATCTACAATTTAATTTAGAACTAAAAGGATCTAACAATTTATTCCAGTGCCTCAGCATTCGAATTTTTATTTCCAAAATCATCGGACTTCTGCCCAATTCTCCCAGTACCATACAGGTTAGGGTTGAGGTTTTTAGATGTAGAACATATTTACAATAACGTATATACAACATTTTAATCACATCAATATTTTCATTCCCCCATACTTCACATCCGTATAGCAATATTGGGGTTACCATACTATCAAATAAAGTTAGTTGTATATCTATTGGCAAGTTTAAAACTCTTGATCTTTTTAAAATAGAAAACATTGCTCTCTGCGCACGAGTAGTTATATCTTTCATACATTCTACATTTCTCCCATTAAAACTAAAAACAATACCGAGATACTTAAAGTTCTGGACAATTTCCACTTTTTTATTTGCGTAATAAAAAGTGCTTCTATTTTTAAATTTACGCTTGGAAAATATGATAATTTTTTTTTTTTTTTCGTTAACAGTTAAATGCCACTTTTCACAATAGAGAGATAAATTATGTAAAGATTTTTGTAAATTTTCGGGAGAATCAGCTAAAATTAGTGTGTCATCGGCATAGAGTAACACAAGTAGCTTGAGTACATTTTCGGTATTAAACATTTTGTCAACTTCAAGTGGCACACTTCCATTTGCACTAAGATAATTTTCTAAATCGTCTACATAAATAGAAAAGAGCAAGGGTGAAATATTTTCTCCCTGCCGTACACCAACATTGCTCACAAAAAAATCAGACAACTTTCCTTCTGATGCAACACAAGATTTTATATTTTGATACATATTATATACGATATCAAATATTTCGCCTGTAATTCCTTTTTTTAATAACTTATACCACAGTCCTTTGCGCCATACAGTATCAAAGGCTTTAGAATAGTCAATGAAAGCACAATATAATTTTTTGTTGTTATTGATATAAAGGTCCGCTAAAGTTTTCGATAAAAATATGTGGTCTATGACACTATGGTCTTTTCTAAAGCCTGCTTGATTATAGTGAATGTCTACCACCGATGATAAACGGTTGTTTACTATGGTTGTAAACGCTTTTCCCAGACAACTTAATAGAGTGATGCTCCTATAATTACTTGGATCTGTATTATTTCCTTTATTTTTAAATATGGGTACAATTTTTCCAATCGCCCAGCTATCAGGTACATGACCAGAAGTCAAAATTTCTTTAAACAAAACAACATATTTTGATAACATAATATGCAAAGTGCTTTTAAGGTATTCATTTAAAATCATATCTATGCCACATGCTTTATTCGATTTTAAACTTTTTATAACATGACTAATTTCTTTTTCCGTTATTCTACTATTGAGAAAAGTATCTACTTCACTCTCCGTCTGGTTCAATTCACCATTCTTATCCACATCATCATCATTTACTATGTTATTTATATCCTTAAAATGTTTAAACAATGAATCTAACGAAGCTGCGCATTGTGATTTTTTTGTATTTTTAGCATTGATTAATTTCCAATATTCTTTAGGGTCAGTAGACTTGAGATTTCTAATCTCTTTTATTTTATTTGTTTTTCTTTATTGTGTGATATTTTCACTTGATTGTTATATACAGTATTTGATATCCTCATTTCCATTAGATCTTGATTACTTTTAGTGTGTTTATTCCTATTTTTTTATTTTTTTTTATAGCTATCGTTTCTGCCTACAATCAGAATCAAACCAATCCTTAAAAACTGGCATCGCTCTATGTTTGTTTTCATGATCAATTTTTGAGCAAACCATACAAGTTGTCTTAAATGTACAATGAGCAGCTTTAGTAAAAGCGTTAGACAATGTTAAACAAAAATTATTCACATTGCTTTCCCCTTTTTGTAGGGATTGTAAAGCACTGTCAACGTCTGACAGATCGAGAGATTGAACAAACTCATTGGATTTGTTTTTATCCCATTGTACCTTCTTTGGATGGGAGGCTAAACATTCCACACGGTCAGAAAGATTTTTAATGGGCGTGTTTTCGTCATTTCCACTATAATTTATACATAAACTTATCTGCGTTTTTATCGCACAATGAATATCGGAAAAAACAATCAAAATCCACTATATTGAATTCAGTATCATCACATAGTATTTCAGGTGATACTATTACATAATCAATTACACTTTTTGAATCTTTACAAGTTGCTTTCCCAATATTACAATCTGAACCTACTCTCCCGTTCATGACATACAGATCATTGTTACCACACACATTAAGTAATTTTTCACCATAATCGTTAAACTTAGTATCTACTGAGGACCTGCTTTGAAAACGTGTTTCTTGACATTGCATTTCGTCATTATCATAAAAATCTAATTATTCGTTAACGTCCAAATTATGCACATGTGATGGATGTTCAATATGCCTACCTATGTGGGCATTAAAATCACCTGCCATGACTATGTATGAAGGATTTGTATTGAGCCGGGCCAGGTCATCTTCTAACTCATTAAAAATATCAGGGTTTGAATAACGAGAGGTTGCTGGCGGCAAATATATATTGCCAAAAATTGTATCACGATCTGAATCACATACATTTTTCTTCAGTGAAAACCACAATGCTAGTTTACTTTGTGTGTCATGTATCTTTATGTAATTGAGCCATTTCTTTTTTATGCAAGTAGCTAAGCCCCCAGATCTCCGTTGGGATACATCTCTTCTGTGTGCATAATAGTTTACAAATCCTAATTTATTAAAATATTCATCAATCATATCGTTGTCCAAATTAGCATATTTGGTTTCTTGTAAGAAAAGACAGTCTGATTCTTTAATTAACTCAACAAACTCAGGTGAACACATTTCACTTTTTGGGCGACATACATTTAAGGAAAGCAGCCTAAAATGTGTCTTTTTTATTGTTCTGTTTTTTTCTACCATCTGCTCGGCTGTGTCCCTATGTCTGATTGCCCGGCACGGGGCTTGCATTATTGGAGGGACTGCCACTGTGAGTCAGGTTGATGGGAGTTCTAGTATTGTCTTCAGACATAAAAACGTTTGAAGGTGTGCTATATTGGCATAGCATTGCGTTCCCCTCATTCACACTTGGTGGAGTACTACTCATACATTGTTCTTTTGGATTTCTGTCATCAGACAATGGCGAATCACCTGCCTTGCGTTTTCTGCAGTCAATGGGGGGTTTGTTTCAAAATAGTTCAGCAGGGAAGATGTTATACACACTAGCTAGACAAATATTGAAGGTGTTAGAACATATTAAATATCATACCCCTAGATTTTAAAGGGTGTAGAATTTTTTTTTTTAAAATGACACATTTTCTTCGAATCAGCATTAATAACTATGTTACATTTAAAAAATTAATTTAAATATCATATTTTCATTCAGATACCAAATGGTCAACGGTATCTATTTGGCTCCAAGTTACTTATTTTAGACACATTTATCACAATAATTTAACCCTTTGGTCGTCAATCCATTTAATCGTTTTTAAGTTTGATCAGCACACATAACTAAAAAAATAACAACACACTTAATGATGTGTTTTGAAGTAACTGGCAATGACTTAAAGCAGGTCCAAATTTAAATTGGGCTTTGTGCTTAAAGGGTTAATTTACATTTATTTATATATATTTATATATAAATATACTATAAGTACTTTTATCAACACTTAGGAACTCATATGTGCAGCACAACATATAATATAGCACAATACTGTCATTTGCAGTATTAGCAGTTTCGCAATATACAGTAGAAGTTAGGCTATTTTACCCCAACTCATTTTTATCCTACGATGATATTTTGTTCCATATCAACCTTTTCGTGCATTTTTTGTCAATATTACCTAGTCTAACTATGCAACATATATTGGACAAGGCATAGCTGAGAAGGTATGACATTACACGTTGTTATCTGAACAATCCCTTGAAATTGATGTGCTATGGTTAGACGGATATTTTAAAGTAATTAAAAATATCAAACTTCTAGAAGTTAAGGGGTGTGAAAAATACAATTCAACCTTATTTTAAACATTACATCCTATTTTTATCGATTTCAAATCAATGCATGTTACAATTAATAAATCATTACTGAAATAAACTCGAATTTCATCTTGTGAAAAATGCTCAAACACTTTTTCAGTCAGATTCAGGTACAAGAGGGTAGGTACCTATTCGGATCTAAATTACGTCTTTCGGACAACTTTTCAGAGGTTTACCCGGTCTCAAGTGATAGGTAATATATTGATCTTTAAAATGAGACCAAGAAACATAATTGTCATGAGAGTTAGTCATGAGAGTTAGTTAGTTAGAGAGTTAGTTACTTAGGCCCCTTTTGAAACATACAGATTAGATAGATGCAACGGCGGATGATTCTTGACCATGCTGAGTGAGCATTAGGTCGAAAATGAAAGAATAAATGAATTTAGTCTATGGTATAGAGAATATTTTGTCCAGTATAAGAATTCTACAACTGCTTTATTATTGAACATGCATTGAAATCACTATTATGTGTGATTCTTTTTCGTCTTGCTATAGAGAACAAATTATCTGGAACAGATATATTTAAAATAGTTTGAGCGAGTGAGCCGTTGGATTCAGCCTTGAAGCCCACTGAAATGGAGTGCATTACGGTCCGATAATTTCCGAATTCAACATTATGTCCACCATGCAAGGTCACAAAAACAGTCCATTAGCTTTGCTAGGTAACTTTTTATTAAACTCTGTATTTACATAGACACCCCTTTCCACACCTAGCCATACCCACTAACTACAATGGGAGGGATGGGTGTAAAAAGGTATACCTATGATATGTAATGTATCATCTTGCGGAACTACCCAGATAAATCTTGATAGAATATACATATTTATAAATCGTTTATTGCAAATACATATGTACACTAACTACAACGAATAGCCTGGATAATAGACCGTAGCCCACCCGTAACCCCCCCCCCCCCCCGGGAATTTTTCACGGTAGTTATTTTTAAAGTCACTGAATATCGACCTATTGAAATACGGTTGTTTGCATTCAAGTTGTTGTGGCTAATCATGCTAAAATATGCAAATTAGGCAGGCATTACCGAAAATACAGTTTCAAGCAATATCTCAGAAACTAATCAAGTTAGAATCCTAAAAATAGTGTCTATCATACGGTTTTCATGGTCAACGAATGCAAAAAAATATATCTAATTGGGATCAGAACAATAAATTAGCGTGTGATGTCTCAAATATTATTGATCATTTCAATACTAAACTTCAAGGTACAAATTGGGACGATATTCTCAATTTGGATGACCCACAAGAAGCCTTTTTAGTTTTTCACAGTAGCTATACAAATTTATATTCTGATTGTTTTCCCAAAAAAAGAAGTTAGATCAAGGTACAATAATCGCAAATCTTGGCTCACTGAAGGACTTAAGTCGTCTATAAAGCACAAAAATAAGTTATTTGTAAAACTAATAAAACATTAAATTATTACAATGAAAGTGTCTATAAAAATATCGCAATAAATTAACAAATATTTTACGACAAGCTGTAAAACAACATTATGATAATTTATTTGCAACGCATAAAGATAATTTAAATAAAACATGGAAGACTATAAGGCTAATTATGAACAAGCACAAAAACGTAGCCAAAGCAAGCACCTTTGTAATAAACAATAAACAGCTTACGGACTCTAAAGAGATCGCAGATAACTTTAATAACTTCTTTGTTAATATTGGTCCTAATCTGGCCAATACAATTTCTACTCAAAATAAAAATCCAATATCTTTTCTTAATAAGTCAGTGACAAATTCGTTGGTCCTTAATTCAGTAACAAGTGATCAGTTGGTTAAATTAATCTCATCAAATCATGAGCAATCATCAAATGCTCAAGAATGGGATGGTATTTCAATAAATATTGTTAAAAAAACATATCCCAATTGTATAAACGTTTTATTGCATGTAATTAGCCTGTCATTTTCAAAAGGAATATTACCTAAAGAAATGAAAATAGCAAAAGTCATTCCTCTCTATAAAAACGACAATAATATGATGGTTGATAACTATCGTCCAATATCAATCTTGCCAGTGTTCTCTACGCTTTTGGAAAGATTAATGTATAACAGGTTAATAAGTTTTATAAATTAACACAAATTATTAAATAAGTTTCAGTTTGGCTTCCGCTCTCAACATTCTACAAACCTAGCGTTAATATATCTTGTTGATAAAATTGCAAAGGCAATTGATGAAAAAGAAATTGTTTTGGGCGTGTTTTTGGACTTCAGTAAAGCTTTCGATACCACTATAAACCACAACATTTTATTTTCTAAATTAAACCATTACGGTATTAGAGGAGTGGCTTTAGACTGGATACAGAGTTATTTAAACAATCGAAATCAATTTGAGTTTTTAATGATGTAAAATCTAGCTACTCAAATATCACATGTGGAGTACCACAAGGTTCTATCTTGGGACCTCTACTTTTTCTCATTTACATGAATGATTTGTCCAACATATCTACATTGCTATTTACTATTCTTTCGCAGATGATACCAATATATTTCTACAAGGTAAAAACATTGACGATTTAGTAAAACAATTGAATATGGAGTTGTCAAAAATTGTAATGTGGCTAGAAGTAAATCGACAAAAAAAAGACTCATTTCATGATATTTACCACAGGAAATCATAGCATACACAAATATAATGAAATAAATCAAGACATTAAAATTAATAATATTCCAATTGACAAAGTACATTCAACTAAATTCCTTGGTGTATATATAGATAGTAAATTAAATTGATCAGATCAATTTCTTTGTTGAATAGATCCACACTTGTAACATCATACAATTTATTTGTGTTGCCCTATATCTCGTTTTGTATAGAGGTGTGGGGCAACACACTTGACAAATATCTATTATCACTATATAGACTACAAAAAAGAATCAGATTTATTTAAAGATATGAAAATTCTAACATTTTCAAAACTTTATATTCTGAAGGTGCACATATTTATGTATAAATTTGAGAGCAATACGCTTCACGAATTATTTTCGTCTTTGTGCACAGCAAACAGCCAAATACATACATACCCTACACGAACATCTTCAAACCTACATATACCGATTTGAAATTTAAAAATGGTTTATAGAACAGAACGATATTCGGGAGTTATGATTTGGAATAATATCAAATCCAAAATTAATAATTCATATAAATTTCTCCTTTATAAATTTAATTTACGGCAGTACCTTTTGGCTGTTAGTGATATACATTGTATACTGCATTGTTTTTTTTGTTGTATCTCACATTCTGAAGATATTACTGCACTTGCACACACAAACAAAATGTATAAATAATTAGAGGAAATATAAGCCACGCGGCTTCAC
>OZ024917.1:12383142-12407278 GCA_964017125.1 Flabesymbios commensalis
CTGCTGTATAATTATTTTGGTTTGGGGAACTATACCTAGCAAAATGTGTTTTTATTATGATTTTCTTACATTGGATTTTTCATGGCTACCAGCGTGATTGCCTAATAACACATACATAAAGTGACCAATAAAATAACCAAGTGTCTGTAGCATTTTTTTTATATCATTCTGGTGCCGATATTCAGAAGTCTAGGCTCCTTAATTATAGTTCAAATAATATGGAAAAGTTAATTTAGAGCATAATGTTGATAAAAAGGTTGCCCACATATCCTGCTAAGCTAGTTACCAAGCGTCGAAATATGAATATTGATATCAATATGTATATTCGGGATATCGGGAATTTAAAATAAACACATCGGCCGAACATATCGTGCACCTTCTGAATGCTAGAAAACTATGGCGTTCGTTTTTTCAGACAAAAGCCTTACTAGGAACATGGGTCTGCATAATTATTAGAAAGGTGACTTTCGGTATACTAGCCGGTGGTAAGGACATTAATAGAACATTAATAAAATACAAAAAAACGTTTAGACCTATTTACCAGCACCTAGCGTTGCACCTGCTAATAATTAATAAAAATAGCGAGACAAGCTTTGAGTATGAGTCATATGTACACAAAAACTCATCAAAAAGAAGATAATTTGTTTAAGGCCTTCGTTATTTCTGAAATTATGTTATGCCCATACCTTATAAATGCCATTGACAGTATGAAACTAATATTTTATAACCCATTGGTTAAATATAACTGACTTGTGATTTAGGAGTTAAAGGTTACTACATGTAATAATAAACCTATATTTGTTCATTTAAGTTATTTTTTTATTTACATAACATATTCTACTAACATTACTAGGCTGGTAGAGAATATGTTATTCATGGTTCCAAGATTCATATGGAAAATGGTTAAATTTCACTCACTTTGGAAATGAGGGTGAAACGACTGCGACGTTTCGATCTGCCTCCAGCAGATCTTGATCACGCAATGATCACCCACCCTGATCATTGCGTGATTTAACCATTTTCTATTACTAGGCTGATTTTAATCTGTAATCCTTGGCATAAATAACTGAAATTGAACAAATAGATACAACCAGTTTTTTTTTAAATAAATTTACTGTGTAAAATGTCCCATTAATTGTTCTTGTCTTAAAAAAATCTTGAGCCGAACTAGCAGATATTGAATAATTAGATAATAAGGTGTCTAAAAATTAATGTCTTCAAAAGTCCCGCCCATGGGGAGGGGGTTGGGGATGTTTTTCATTTCTGGTTTTCATATACACATAGCATGAAAGAAGTGTACTTTGGGATTTAAAGGGTCATTGTATATAATGATTTGTTATTTTTGTTATTGTTTTTTTTAATTTTCTTGTTACATAACATCTTCTAGTAACATAGCTAGTGTTTATCCCATGAAACACATACCTAGAGTTAAAAACATGTCTACTAGGCAATTAAATTTGCCGCCTAAAATTCAGGGGGTACTTATGTTTGATGACCCGTTATTTTTTCCAGCCCTAATATTTTGAGTACAAACAACCAGATATAGAATGGATAAATAATAAGGTGTCTAAAAATTATTAACCTAAAATATCCCGCCCTGGAAGAGGGTGGGTGGAGAGGGTTTATATATCTGGTTTTCATATACACGTACATGTAGCATGGGAGGCGTGTATTTTGTGATTTAAAGGGTTATTACATGCATTAATGAACCACATAACATCTTTTAACAAAACTAGTATTTAATCCTTGCAATAAATACCTGTAGTTGAAAAAATATATATAATATGCCTTTTAGTAAATTAAATTTACGCTTAAAATTCAAGGGGGTACATATGTCTGATGAACCAATATTTTTGCTGTCGCTTTGCAAACAAGCAGATATTGAATGCATATTAAATAAGGTGTCTAAAAATTATTGTCTTCAAATATCTCGCCCCGGTGCAGGGGGTGGGGAGCGTTTTCGATTATATTGTTAACGTTGCAAACGATATGTAAAATTTGAGATTTAAAGGGTTATTACATATATTAATGAACCCTCTTTATTTTTTTAATTTTAGTTTTACAAAGCATATTCTTGTAACATAACTAGTGTTTAATTCTCAGAATAAATACATGTAGTTAAAAAAATATATACAATATTCATTTCAGTAAATTATAATTAGTGCTTAAAATTCAAGGGGGGTACATATGTTTGATGACCAAGTATTTTTGTTTTTTTGCAATATTTTGAGTGCAAACAAGCAGATATTAAATGGATATTGAATAAGGTGTCTAAAAATTATTGCAAATCTAATATAAAAACCCTCCCCACCCCCCTTTTCAAGGGCGAGATATTTGAAGACAATAATTTTTAGACACCTTTTTCAATATCCATTTAATATCTGCTTGTTTGCACTCAAAATGGGCGGGGGCCCTAGGGTAGTGGTTAGCACCGCTGCCTTTCACGCCAGAGTTCGGGGTTCGGTTTCCAGACTCGGCGGTTTGAAAGAAACAAAAATGTTTCTTCCCCATCCACGTGTGAAAGTCAGTATTGCGGGGAGCCTCCGTGACCGAGAGGTAGTGTGCTCGGCCTCAGACCGTCAGGGCTCGAATTTCGAATCCTGTGTCTGGAGGACAGTGTCATCTCAATCATCTCACCATCCTCAGGAGGTTCTCCTGGCCCAGTTTAGCCTATATGTGCACAAAGGTGGCCTAAAGCCCGATTCATTCCATTTTTTTGCACTCAAAATATTGCAAAAAAAACAAAAATACTTGGTCATCAAACATATGTACCCCCCTTGAATTTATAACATAACTAGTGTTTAATTCTCAGAATAAATACATGTAGTTAAAAAAATATATACAATATTCATTTCAGTAAATTATAATTAGTGCTTAAAATTCAGGGGGGGGGGGGTACATATGTTTGATGACCAAGTATTTTTGGTTTTTCGCAATATTTTGAGTGCAAACAAGCAGATATTAAATGGATATTGAATAATGTGTCTGAAAATTATTGTCTTCAAATATCTCGCCTTGGAAAAGGGGGTGGGGAGGGTTTTTATATTAGATTTTCTACTAAGCGTAGCAAACGATATGTGGAATTTGAGATTTCAAGGGTTATTACATATATTAACAAACCCCATATTCTTTTATTTTGTATTTTTGTTTTACAGAGCATCTTCTTATGGCATAACTAGAGTTTAATTCTTAGAATAAATACCTGTAGCTGAAAAAATATATACAATAATCATTTTAATAAATTATAATTACTGCCTAAAATTCAAAGGGGTACATATGTTTGATGACCACGTATTTTATCTTGTCGCAATATTTTGAGAACAAACAAGCAGATATTGAATGCATATTAAATAAGGTGTTTTAAAATTGTCGTCTTCATATATCTCGCCCCAGAGAAGGCGGGTGGGGAAGGTTTTCATATTAGATTTTCATGTAAACGTAGCAAACGATATGTGGAATTTGAGATTTAAGGGGTTATTACATATATTAATGAACCCCATATTATTTTATTTTATTTCATTTTTATTTCACATAGCATGTTCTTGTAACATAACTAGTAACTAGGGATTAATCTTTGGAATAAATACCTGCAGTTAAAAAAAATTACTTTTATAAAATGTAATTTACCGCTTAAAATTCAGGCTGGGGTGTTTATGTTTAATGACCCAGTATTTGTTTATGCTCCAATATTTTAAGTGCAAACAAGCAGATATTAAATAATCATATAACAAGGTGTCCAAAAATCACTGTCTTCAAAAATCTCCAGGGGGGGGGGGAGGGGGAGTTTCATATATGGCCCATGGACTTAAAGGTGTGGATAGTACAGTTTTTAAAACGTCTGATAAGGTGTAATTCTGTAACAAAAACAGTTTTTAAAACGTCTGATAATGTGTAATTTTGTAACAAAACCAGAACAACATAGAATTCTCAATAATATTGATGTGTAATATTATTATATATCAATATCATTTGAGGTCTAACTGCCTAAATGTGTTTCAATATCCTAATGGTGACAAAATTAGCTCTCCAAATAACTCTTTAAAAACATTAAAAGAAACATACACAAATGTATGTACTAATCACGTAGGATTACTTATAAACCATTTTAAGCGTTTCTATGATTAGATATGTATTCATTCATATTTATGTGATTGAAATAAATTTGTGATGCATGGGGTATGAGTGGATCTCTGGGTTGTAGTAATTGTGCATGCTGCGAAAATATTGTAGTAGGTAGTTATATGTCAGTTCATAGTAAACGTTTAGCTCTACTAATGTGTTTGTAACTCAGGTAAATTATTGCATCTAACGTTTTTACAATTCGTTCGTTGATAACCTAAGGATAAAATCCCATCCTGATCAAATAAAAGGGTGTTGTGGAAGATGTTGTGGGCAGCAACATATTAATTTGCTCAATATTTTGTAATTTGTATTATATCCCGTCCGGAATGTTAGATTATTATTTTTAATGATTTACGCTGTATTCCTGAAACTGTAATGATTTAATTTGTCCAGGATAATTTTATTTTAGTGTGCAAATACATTTGATACGTCAAGAAAGATTTTTTGTGAGGTGTCACCTTAAGCATGTTTTAATGTTATTATGGATTGTACAAAATAGTCATTATTTTGATTATCACTATTTTTATATATTTATGGATATGCAAATTTCTACTAGTTCTTGTGATTTTTTGAGAAGATTATTGATTGAAATTGCCAAAAAATCATCTTGGCATTTTCTGGCGGCCATTTAGGACCATTGGCGGCCCTAAATCCATAATTGCCACCAAGCGACATAGATTTAAGAGGTGGCTTACGCAAGCGTTTGTCGTTTATTTTCTGGATAACCGATCAGCACATGCAATATGCCATATATGAGATAATTAAATTCCCGTTCTAATAATACATCACCCATTGCAGTAGAATGAATATTCTTCTCTCCGCATAAGCTCAAACATGTTTTTTATTATGAAATAATCAAAATGAACAGCAAAACAGTCTAGTCAACATGGTCAGATAAAACAACATAATAAATCGTAGTTATTGGACATATCTATATTTGGCCATTGTCTTCTGAACCCAGATATGTGTATGCCTAAAAATGTGCGTTATGTATATTTATAAATACCATACAAGTTTTTAATGGAAGAATATTGCAGCATTTCATGAAGAAATGTTGATTTAGCCTGGGCTAAAAACTGAAACATGAAACTTTGCTTGGCATTTTAGTGTATACTTTATTATCCACATGTTTTTATATAATTTGTGTGTGATCTCGTTTACTAAATCACCTACTGAAACCAATTGAAATTTATTTGCAATTAACGATATTTTAAATAAACTATATACTTTAAATACAAAAAACACTCGGCTGTTAGTTTCATAACATTGTAATCAACGCTAAGAAAGTCATGTCAGACACAATTTTTCCATGTATTGTACCTTACTAAAAAATAAATTAATGGGGTTTTATGCCACCTTTGTGCACATATAGGCTAAACTGAGCCCAGAGAAGCGACTTGGGATGGTGTGATAAATGAGATGCCACTACCCTACTGATTAAATGTCTACACTCCCATTTTTGTGGTCAACCTTTCATCTGAAAACATTTTAAGGGTTCTGAAATGCTCATATTACATGTGGAATGTAACAGTTCAACTGCCAATTGTGTACACACATGTAGTTAAGGCGTTGTGAAATAGAAACTCGTATAAAAAGACAAAACTCAAAACCGTATTAACGCCACACACGACTCCCACTAAGCCCCATGACCTCTCAACTACTACCCATGACCAATCTAACGTTTATTTTTTCAAATTTTGATCTTTTAATACCGCAGTAGACCCTATTGTTTTCTTTAATATATTAGGGTAGCCCTATAACCAGGATCTCGTGGAAGTTACTTTTAATTAAAACGACATATATCTGCTGTATAATTATTTTGGTTTGGGGAACTATACCTAGCAAAATGTGTTTTTATTATGATTTTCTTACATTGGATTTTTCATGGCTACCAGCGTGATTGCCTAATAACACATACATAAAGTGACCAATAAAATAACCAAGTGTCTGTAGCATTTTTTTTATATCATTCTGGTGCCGATATTCAGAAGTCTAGGCTCCTTAATTATAGTTCAAATAATATGGAAAAGTTAATTTAGAGCATAATGTTGATAAAAAGGTTGCCCACATATCCTGCTAAGCTAGTTACCAAGCGTCGAAATATGAATATTGATATCAATATGTATATTCGGGATATCGGGAATTTAAAATAAACACATCGGCCGAACATATCGTGCACCTTCTGAATGCTAGAAAACTATGGCGTTCGTTTTTTCAGACAAAAGCCTTACTAGGAACATGGGTCTGCATAATTATTAGAAAGGTGACTTTCGGTATACTAGCCGGTGGTAAGGACATTAATAGAACATTAATAAAATACAAAAAAACGTTTAGACCTATTTACCAGCACCTAGCGTTGCACCTGCTAATAATTAATAAAAATAGCGAGACATGCTTTGAGTATGAGTCATATGTACACAAAAACTCATCAAAAAGAAGATAATTTGTTTAAGGCCTTCGTTATTTCTGAAATTATGTTATGCCCATACCTTATAAATGCCATTGACATTATGAAACTAATATTTTATAACCCATTGGTTGAATATAACTGACTTGTGATTTAGGAGTTAAAGGTTACTACATGTAATAATAAACCTATATTTGTTCATTTAAGTTATTTTTTTATTTACATAACATATTCTACTAACATTACTAGGCTGGTAGAGAATATGTTATTCATGGTTCCAAGATTCATATGGAAAATGGTTAAATTTCACTCACTTTGGAAATGAGGGTGAAACGACTGCGTTTCGATCTGCCTCCAGCAGATCTTGATCACGCAATGATCACCCACCCTGATCATTGCGTGATTTAACCATTTTCTATTACTAGGCTGATTTTAATCTGTAATCCTTGGCATAAATAACTGAAATTGAACAAATAGATACAACCAGTTTTTTTTTAAATAAATTTACTGTGTAAAATGTCCCATTAATTGTTCTTGTCTTAAAAAAATCTTGAGCCGAACTAGCAGATATTGAATAATTAGATAATAAGGTGTCTAAAAATTAATGTCTTCAAAAATCCCGCCCATGGGGAGGGGGTTGGGGATGTTTTTCATTTCTGGTTTTCATATACACATAGCATGAAAGAAGTGTACTTTGGGATTTAAAGGGTCATTGTATATAATGATTTGTTATTTTTGTTATTGTTTTTTTTAATTTTCTTGTTACATAACATCTTCTAGTAACATAGCTAGTGTTTATCCCATGAAACACATACCTAGAGTTAAAAACATGTCTACTAGGAAATTAAATTTGCCGCCTAAAATTCAGGGGGTACTTATGTTTGATGACCCGTTATTTTTTCCAGCCCTAATATTTTGAGTACAAACAACCAGATATAGAATGGATAAATAATAAGGTGTCTAAAAATTATTAACCTAAAATATCCCGCCCTGGAAGAGGGTGGGTGGAGAGGGTTTATATATCTGGTTTTCATATACACGTACATGTAGCATGGGAGGCGTGTATTTTGTGATTTAAAGGGTTATTACATGCATTAATGAACCACATAACATCTTTTAACAAAACTAGTATTTAATCCTTGCAATAAATACCTGTAGTTGAAAAAATATATATAATATGCCTTTTAGTAAATTAAATTTACGCTTAAAATTCAAGGGGGTACATATGTCTGATGAACCAATATTTTTGCTGTCGCTTTGCAAACAAGCAGATATTGAATGCATATTAAATAAGGTGTCTAAAAATTATTGTCTTCAAATATCTCGCCCCGGTGCAGGGGGTGGGGAGCGTTTTCGATTATATTGTTAACGTTGCAAACGATATGTAAAATTTGAGATTTAAAGGGTTATTACATATATTAATGAACCCTCTTTATTTTTTTAATTTTAGTTTTACAAAGCATATTCTTGTAACATAACTAGTGTTTAATTCTCAGAATAAATACATGTAGTTAAAAAAATATATACAATATTCATTTCAGTAAATTATAATTAGTGCTTAAAATTCAAGGGGGGTACATATGTTTGATGACCAAGTATTTTTGTTTTTTTGCAATATTTTGAGTGCAAACAAGCAGATATTAAATGGATATTGAATAAGGTGTCTAAAAATTATTGCAAATCTAATATAAAAACCCTCCCCACCCCCCTTTTCAAGGGCGAGATATTTGAAGACAATAATTTTTAGACACCTTATTCAATATCCATTTAATATCTGCTTGTTTGCACTCAAAATGGGCGGGGGCCCTAGGGTGGTGGTTAGCACCGCTGCCTTTCACGCCAGAGTTCGGGGTTCGGTTTCCAGACTCGGCGGTTTGAAAGAAACAAAAATGTTTCTTCCCCATCCACGTGTGAAAGTCAGTATTGCGGGGAGCCTCCGTGACCGAGAGGTAGTGTGCTCGGCCTCAGACCGCCAGGGCTCGAATTTCGAATCCTGTGTCTGGAGGACAGTGTCATCTCAATCATCTCACCATCCTCAGGAGGTTCTCCTGGCCCAGTTTAGCCTATATGTGCACAAAGGTGGCCTAAAGCCCGATTCATTTCATTTTTTTGCACTCAAAATATTGCAAAAAAAACAAAAATACTTGGTCATCAAACATATGTACCCCCCTTGAATTTATAACATAACTAGTGTTTAATTCTCAGAATAAATACATGTAGTTAAAAAAATATATACAATATTCATTTCAGTAAATTATAATTAGTGCTTAAAATTCAGGGGGGGGGGGTACATATGTTTGATGACCAAGTATTTTTGGTTTTTCGCAATATTTTGAGTGCAAACAAGCAGATATTAAATGGATATTGAATAATGTGTCTGAAAATTATTGTCTTCAAATATCTCGCCTTGGAAAAGGGGGTGGGGAGGGTTTTTATATTAGATTTTCTACTAAGCGTAGCAAACGATATGTGGAATTTGAGATTTCAAGGGTTATTACATATATTAACAAACCCCATATTCTTTTATTTTTTATTTTTGTTTTACAGAGCATCTTCTTATGGCATAACTAGAGTTTAATTCTTAGAATAAATACCTGTAGCTGAAAAAATATATACAATAATCATTTTAATAAATTATAATTACTGCCTAAAATTCAAAGGGGTACATATGTTTGATGACCACGTATTTTATCTTGTCGCAATATTTTGAGAACAAACAAGCAGATATTGAATGCATATTAAATAAGGTGTTTTAAAATTGTCGTCTTCATATATCTCGCCCCAGAGAAGGCGGGTGGGGAAGGTTTTCATATTAGATTTTCATGTAAACGTAGCAAACGATATGTGGAATTTGAGATTTAAGGGGTTATTACATATATTAATGAACCCCATATTATTTTATTTTATTTCATTTTTATTTCACATAGCATGTTCTTGTAACATAACTAGTAACTAGGGATTAATCTTTGGAATAAATACCTGCAGTTAAAAAAAATTACTTTTATAAAATGTAATTTACCGCTTAAAATTCAGGCTGGGGTGTTTATGTTTAATGACCCAGTATTTGTTTATGCCCCAATATTTTAAGTGCAAACAAGCAGATATTAAATAATCATATAACAAGGTGTCCAAAAATCACTGTCTTTAAAAATCTCCAGGGGGGGGGGGAGGGGGAGTTTCATATATGGCCCATGGACTTAAAGGTGTGGATAGTACAGTTTTTAAAACGTCTGATAAGGTGTAATTCTGTAACAAAAACAGTTTTTAAAACGTCTGATAATGTGTAATTTTGTAACAAAACCAGAACAACATAGAATTCTCAATAATATTGATGTGTAATATTATTATATATCAATATCATTTGAGGTCTAACTGCCTAAATGTGTTTCAATATCCTAATGGTGACAAAATTAGCTCTCCAAATAACTCTTTAAAAACATTAAAAGAAACATACACAAATGTATGTACTAATCACGTAGGATTACTTATAAACCATTTTAAGCGTTTCTATGATTAGATATGTATTCATTCATATTTATGTGATTGAAATAAATTTGTGATGCATGGGGTATGAGTGGATCTCTGGGTTGTAGTAATTGTGCATGCTGCGAAAATATTGTAGTAGGTAGTTATATGTCAGTTCATAGTAAACGTTTAGCTCTACTAATGTGTTTGTAACTCAGGTAAATTATTGCATCTAACGTTTTTACAATTCGTTCGTTGATAACCTAAGGATAAAATCCCATCCTGATCAAATAAAAGGGTGTTGTGGAAGATGTTGTGGGCAGCAACATATTAATTTGCTCAATATTTTGTAATTTGTATTATATCCCGTCCGGAATGTTAGATTATTATTTTTAATGATTTACGCTGTATTCCTGAAACTGTAATGATTTAATTTGTCCAGGATAATTTTATTTTAGTGTGCAAATACATTTGATAAGTATCAAATATATGATAATCAAAATAATGACTATTTTGTACAATCCATAATAACATTAAAACATGCTTAAGGTGACACCTCACAAAAAATCTTTCAGCACATGCAATATGCCATATATGAGATAATTAAATTCCCGTTCTAATAATACATCACCCATTGCAGTAGAATGAATATTCCTCTCTCCGCATAAGCTCAAACATGTTTTTTATTATGAAATAATCAAAATGAACAGCAAAACAGTCTAGTCAACATGGTCAGATAAAACAACATAATAAATCGTAGTTATTGGACATATCTATATTTGGCCATTGTCTTCTGAACCCGGATATGTGTATGCCTAAAAATGTGCGTTATGTATATTTATAAATACCATACAAGTTTTTAATGGAAGAATATTGCAGCATTTCATGAAGAAATGTTGATTTAGCCTGGGCTAAAAACTGAAACATGAAACTTTGCTTGGCATTTTAGTGTATACTTTATTATCCACATGTTTTTATATAATTTGTGTGTGATCTCGTTTACTAAATCACCTACTGAAACCAATTGAAATTTATTTGCAATTAACGATATTTTAAATAAACTATATACTTTAAATACAAAAAACACTCGGCTGTTAGTTTCATAACATTGTAATCAACGCTAAGAAAGTCATGTCAGACACAATTTTTCCATGTATTGTACCTTACTAAAAAATAAATTAATGGGGTTTTATGCCACCTTTGTGCACATATAGGCTAAACTGAGCCCAGAGAAGCGACTTGGGATGGTGTGATGAATGAGATGCCACTACCCTCCAGACACAGGATTCAAAATTCGAGCCCTGGCGGTCTGAGACCGAGCACGCTACCTCTCGGTCACGGAGGTTCCACACAATATTGAATCTTTACGAGTGACCGGGGGAGAAACATTATGTTTCTTTGAAACTTGAAGGCGAGAATGGGGTTTGAACCCGCGATTTCCGACTTTCCAAGAAGGTAGCTTTAACCACTGCATCAGGGCCCCCGCCTCATTGTATTTTATTTAAAAATAAATAGCAAGGACATGACAGCAGTGGATTGGCTAATTCTGTAAAATGATGTAATATGGGACTGTAACCTCATGAGGGGGAATAGTGCAATGGGTCCACGTGCAGACTCTATGATATGATAAGGTATAATGGCAAGTGCTTTGTCTTATTGGTTAACACCATTACCTTTCACATAAGATTATCCCCGGAGACGTTATACCACTGATATTGAACCAACATTGAAGCATGGAGCAATGGTTCGATGTGGCTGTACGTGCGCGTAACTCACCACAAGCCGGCTAAAGCAATCAGCTCATTTGCATTGCATTTTTGTTTGAAGAGATGGCAATATTACACCAGCGGCAGTTGTCACGATGTGACGTTTCAAGTCTGGCGTCCGGTTGATGTCACAATATCTGAATATCAGCTTGTTGGAGAGAACATATTATCAGAGATGGCTCCTGCAGAAATCGTTACTCCTCCACCTATATGTGTTCTTCGAGGGACACAGTCAACAGGTAGGAGGACGCATCCATTTACCATTATATCTATATCTGCCAAAATGTAATGACCACATTCATAACTGAAGAGCTGTTCTTAAAGATGAATTCAACTCACAACCTCACATGCAGTTACCAAAATAGTACGGGTGATGGAAAATACAACTGCACACGGAGATAGGCATGTTCCTAAATAATTATTTGACAGGTGACAATTATCATTTATCGTGTTACATTATGATAATCTTGGATATATATTATTTTTTTGTTTACAGTTGCTGTACAAGAAGCAATGCGTTTACCAGTCCAGCCTGGTGACATAATCGGCTGGTAAGTATTGTCATCCTTTATTCAAGAAATAGGGTAGTGACTAGGGCCTACTGTATACTATCAGAGATCATTCATATTTTTAATGATCTTTGTTGATATAGCATATTGTGTTATAAAATGGATATGGTTGCCACAAAGTATCATTCACCTGGGTGTTAAATAGGTTTGTCTGGTAGATATTGACAGATACGTCTATTCTATTCCAAAATGACAATGTCTCCCTTTTACATTTCATGAATTTGGAAATCCTTTATATTTTACATACGGCGAGTAAAGTATATTTATTTGAGAGTATTTCATATAAATATATAGAGAGACGAAAGTCCTGTACTTTTTTTATTTTGGACATGCATGTCCGAAATAAGAAATAGGGGATTCTGTCTTTATAAGGTCATATTAAAAAGCCAAAATAAAATCACCGATTTTTTAATGATTTCAGCCTGATTGTGTCGCTTTAACACAGCCAGCAGAGGACTGGTTTAATAACCTCGACCAATCAGGGTTATTAGGATCGTATGTTATCAGAAATATTAGTGAAACCGCGTCCAGCTTTGTTTGTGATAAACTGACCAGCGCGGGGATCAAATCTACGACCCCGAGATTGGAATGTCTGTGCGTATTTTTTGCGCGATAACCAAAGAGCAAGCTAAAATCTAGTTCAGCAAACTTGTCTTGAAAAGCAGCTTTGTTTGTGATAGACCAGCGCGGGGATGAAATCTACGACCCCGAGATTGGAATGCCTGTGCGTATTTTAGCGCGATAACCAACACCTACAACTAAATTGTCACAGATTTGCTGCAATGTGTAAACCCATGAACCATCAACAAACAACAACAACTCTGTGTCTTTGGATCATTATAATAGGCCTGGGGCTGATTTGCGAAAGCCTGCTAAAAACACGATTGCGCTGCACCTCCCCCCCCCCCCCTGCGACATAAGTTTCTTTGTTTGTTATTGTAGGAAAATATATCAACTTTAATATTCGAAACAGTAACCTAAAATTCCGGTGTCCAAAAAACATAATTGAAACACTTTAATCACCATACCCTAAGAAAAGTCATAAAACTAGAAATAATATTATTCAGTCATCATTTTTTATCTGAATTATACTATTCCACTAAACATTCAGCTAAAATACGCCAAACAAATGTATACATGCGCAACCATAAATAAAATAAAAATAAAACATTTGTAAAAGCTGTAAAAAAATTCATTTTGATCAATTTTTTTGTTTGTTTTTATAATTTTAATTTTATTTTTTTTGTAAGTTTGAATTCGCTGAATTCCCACTAATGGTACAGTTTTATAGGAATATTTATTAGACATATATGATTACTTAGTAAAATTGAAGGCATTAACACAAAATAAAAAATCACGAAATGTGTCATATTGTTTTGTGACCATACCCGAATAGATATTTATTAGTTCCTTAGCGTCAATTTTTAGCATTATGTTTATCGGGCGGACAAAAGCACCAAATTTGGTAATCAGTTTCTCTAGGGGAAAATGATGGAATTTAGTCGTTAAGCCTTCTAATTTTGGCTTTGCTTTTCCAGAAAATCCAAAATGGCCGCCAAAATGAATATATTTTTCGTCCCATTTCCCTGTAAATGAACATTATTTTCTTCATAATATACCTTAATATAAACATAAGAAACCTTCCTAAGACATATCATTTACTATTGTTAGTTATTTGAAAGAAAAATACCACATAAAACGTAAAAAAACACTGTTTATTTAATTAATGTGAGTTTAAAATTGGCTGTCGTTCATTTCAGCATGTCCTATCATCTTCTGACAATATATTTGCAGTTACTTTTGTCATAACGTGAACCGTGAAGCATCTTACAGATATTTTTTGTAATAATAAGGACCTACTAATAATACAAAAATATTGTAAATTGAGTACATTATATACCCCAATTTTTGGTTTATCGTTCGAAAAAATAAATTTATATATATGCGAACAATAAAAAATAAATACAATCTACATAACTCCTTCTAAAGTTCTGTGTAACTGAAGGAAATCAAAGTTTAAAATTTGTCATTTTTTCAAATAAAATTTCATTAAAATGCTTTATTTGTAAATTACAAATTTTCTGTTTATTTTTGTTTAGATTTTGCATCATCTACACGGCTGTCGTAGATATATTGGTCGATTTTTCAAACGATTTTTGTATCCTGAATTTTTTTTGCGTGACGATTTTCGTATATTAATTGTCACAAGTTATTTTTGATGCTCTGGTGTTAAAAGGGTTAAAATGACATATTTTGGACACTTTAATTTTTGGTTACTGTTCTCAAATTTAAAGCTCATATGTCCAGGAATAAGAAAAAAACATGAAACCTATGTCGCAGGGGGGAGGGGGGCAGCGAATTTCTATTTTTTTGGAAACAGCCCCAGGCCTATAAAGCTATATATTCACGTACATTTTTTGGATTCAATATTACATCTGAATAAAAAGTAGGATAATGGGGGCTTGAGTAATAATTTGAATACATTCCCCTCATGCATTCGTTAATGATTAACTGGAACTTTGACTTCATTTACCGGGGGTTTTATTATTCACTCCAAAACATCATCGTCCACCATGAACTTTAAAAGTTACTTTGTTAATATCGTCTAGATCAGCACTATTTTACAATAAATGAATAGGTTCTGTGCATAGGCCTGTAAATCCATAAAAATCACTCGATAATTGACTATATTAGGTTAATTATTCATCCATTATCGTCAGTTCAGTTAGCTAGAAAAATCACTATATGTATTAGTGAGCTGACGAAAAATATTTCATTGATGCTATTTTGCATAAAATATAGGCATAGGAACAATTTTGGACCACGACATTATGATACATATACTTAGCAGTGTAATGCAGTAAAATTATGCATGAATAAAAAATGACACGTGAATGTCTGCCTCTAAATGGAAAATGAAATGAAATGAAACATATGGGCTTTTAGGCCACCTTTGTGCACATATAGGCTAAACTGGGCAAGGAGCACCACCTGAGGATGGTGAGATGGAGATGACACTGCCCTTCAGACACAGGATTCGAAATTCTAAACCTGGAGGTCTGAGGCCGAGCACGCTACCTCTCGGTCACGGAGGCTTCCCACAATATTGAGTCTTTACGAGTGAGCAGAGAAGAACAATTTTGTTTCTTTGAATTTTGATTGCCAGAGCCGGATTTAAACCCACGATTACTGATTTTCCAAGTTTGCAGCTTTAATCACTGCAATAGGGCCCCCGCCTTTTAAATGGAAAATATAAAATGGAATAACCCTCTAATAGTCTGTCTGCCGCGTGATATAATCTCAAAGTGTATGATAAAGTGTTTTTTTCTGTGGATTGTTGTTGTATAAGGTCTACCTAAATAACATAGGGTGGGTGTGTATGAAACTCTTGTCTTTGCGCAATTTTCATAAATCCAAGATGGCCGAAAAAAGGGCTTCCGCTAGAGAAATTTTACTATATAGTCCTCTAGTTAGAGAGACATGTAATGCATCAAAATAGGGGTTTTGGGGTATGCTCTATAGAAATATTGATAATATAAAGCTGGATTATTGTTATTTTATAATCATCGTTATGCTTTTTATATGTATTGTATATGTATAGCTATAGTCAAGTTCATTAATGAGATGAAAATAAAACGATGTGAATATTAATTTTAATTTGACAATTTTATTAACACCCATAATTCACAACTCACATCCGGGTGACATTGAATGTGTGTACCACTGCCACATTATCTAGTAACACTGATGTATAAGATATAACGCCCAGAATCACGTATTATCTTATTTAGTTAACTAACTAACTAACTAACTAACTAACTAACTAACTAACTAACTAACTAACTAACTAACTAACTAACTAACTAACTAACTAACTAACTAACTAACTAACTAACTAACTAACTAACTAACTAACTAACTAACTAACTAACTAACTAACTAACTAACTAACTAACTAACTAACTAACTAACTAACTAACTAACTAACTAACTAACTAACTAACTAACTAACTAACTAACTAACTAACTAACTAACTAACTAACTAACTAACTAACTAACTAACTAACTTACTAACTTACTTACTAACTAACTAACTAACTAACTAACTAACTAACTAACTAACTAACTAACTAACTAACTAACTAACTAACTAACTAACTAACTAACTAACTAACTAACTAACTAACTAACTAACTAACTAACTAACTAACTAACTAACTAACTAACTAACTAACTAACTAACTAACTAACTAGCTAACTAGCTAACTAACGAACTAGCTAGCTAGCCAGCTAACTAACTAACTAACTAGCTAACTAACTAACATCCCTTGAATTTTTTTATTGTTAGCAAATCAATGTCCAATTAAACAAAGAGTAATAACTTGTAATGACCTATATAAAAATATGTAAAATTACAATACCCCGATTCAAAAAACAAGTGAAAGAAACAAGTAGTGGGTGTCATTTTTGTTAATTTAAAATAAAATTAGGGTGATATAGTCTGATATTATAATATTGTCATTTCTGACATTATATCTTTATAATCTAAATCTAGGCTATAGCCATATGATGACGTTATTGTAATATAATTTGTCATAACACCGTGGCTTAAGCTATTGTTATAATATAATGTCAACATAACAACAATAAAAAATATATGTGACATTAACATGTTTGAACAATCGTATCGAGTCGATGTATTCTACCTTGTGATACAATATTATCTACTTCTTAATTATATTATCATTATATTATATATATATATATATATATATATATATATATATATATATATATATATATATATATATATATATATATATATATATTGGCGTCCTATTCTGACAACTGAGTGATATGAATGCCTACTGGTTGATAACTTAATAGCTATCACATGTTAACATTAAAATGATTTTTAGTGTGATATATGGTGCCATCCGACATTACAGCGACATTACATATTATAATGTCATACTCTAATATTCAAACACCATAAGGTTGGCATAAAATTATGTTGATAATAAATTAAAACATCAATGTAATGAAGAATATATAATAAGACAAAATAAGTGTGAAAGCCTTGCACAATAGTGTCAATTCTAATAGTATAATGACACGATATTCCACTGGCAACATGTTACCATAAAAACAGTATAGCCTGATATCTTAATATACCTTTGTTGTATTATCAGCTAGGACATAATCAGTCATTATAAAGTTGCTTAATCACAATTCTTGATCCTCACAAGATACTGTGATATCCTGATACTATATCTGTTAACCTATTTTTTTTTATAATTATGCCATATTCTGGCACTATTCTAGTCTTTTGATATTCCTGATTTCTAATTATTGACAATCATGTCAAAAATTAGAAATGCGAGAATTTCGTCTCTATATCTAGCCTAACTGGTAAGTGCGCAGCACAAAAAAAAAACTCTCGCAGTTCTGGTCTATGGACATGTTTACATCATATGGTCATATTTTTAAGCTAAAATAAAATCACTGATTTTTTTTATGATTTCAGACCTGGGCATGTCCCTTTAAACTAGAAAGAAAATCCCGGTCCTCTATGAATGATGGAAGCTGGAAACTAGGCTAATATCTATGTCAATACAACCCCAGCATAAAGCGAAAACAGTCCAAGCAATTTCGCGAGTGATTTGACATCCTCAAAACTGTTACATTTTTGTCGTGCATCGCACCAGTTTTTGCGCCGGTTTTTGCGTCACCACCACAATCTCACCTTGCAGCAGGGAAAAATTGCTTCACATGTCGCGTTGGTCGTCGCGCTGGTGTGTGGACAGTCACGCGAATTTCGCGTCTGTCGTCGCGTCACTCGTCGCGTGCATATTTGCGCTCTCGTTCGTGTGTTTCGCGGTCTACATGGATAATAACTCAAAAAAAATTTATCCAGCTTTTAAGTGTAAATATTTCAATAGAGCATCACCCAAAACCCCTATTTTGATGTATTACATGCCTCCCTAGCATAATTAAAGTAAAATTTATATAACGGAAGCTATTTTGGCGACAATCTTGAATTTATCAAAATTGCCCAAGGGTGAGTGTTTTACACCCACCCAAGAGTGTTCAAGTAGACCACCGAGAAAAAAACTTTATCAGAGACTCTGAGGCTAGGGTAGAATTTCCAGTTTGGTAAACATATTATGTATCTTTTGCTACAAACAAAGGCCAAATGTTCATGAGTACCAACGCGTTTTTTCAGGAATGAGCAGGGAATGTTATGGACAGGGAGGCGCAGATTCAGCTACGAGACGGGATTAACGGGATCCAATGCGCATGCGCAGGTTCACATCCTGGACAATACCCACACATGCGGGATGACAGTGGGTGGAACATGTGACTGGGGGAATCCGCCGGCAGAACTCACCACCAGGAGTTACAGCCTGGAAGCCAGAATGAATCCAGGTGATATTAACCCTTTCAGTCCTCACGATGCATTAAAGCATCATTTCACATCCCTGAAAACAGACTTTATTTTCCAACAACTGGGGGTTTTAGAATGAAAATTTCCATGAAACTGGTTTACCAATACGTGGTAATTTTCTTTAATTTTTAAACTTCATCAAATCATCTCCATTTACTATAAGTCGAGAATTGCGATAGCAATTCACGGCTTGTAGTGAATGAAGATGACTATGGTAAATTCAGGCCTGAAAGGGTTAAGAAACAAGTCATCCACGCGATCCACAACTTCAAAAAAAAAATACCGAAATATTAGGCCTCTATAAAGTTGCACATGACATATGAGTTAACCCGGCCTTTCAGTGCGGGGACCGACTTTAGACGTCAGATTCTGACGTCTAAAGTCGGTCCCCGCGCTGAAAGTGTAGACTATTTATGATGGTCGTAAGACATTTATCAAGATATCAAATTAAAAATAACCCTTTGGTCTCTTTGATTATATAAAAATAGGTGTCGAATTGTGTTATTGATAGAGTATTGTGCTGCCCCAATTATTGACGGCCCATTAATATATCACGTTACATAATTATTTTAACTCCTCTCGCCATTTCATTGTTATTTAAATTGGAATAAAATACAATACGCCGTACTGCTCTGCAAAGTCAAAAGCCAGTAACTGCTTACTCTTAATCTAAATAGTTACTGACTTCTGCGTTTGCATAATTTTATAGTTTACTTGGATGAGTGTGTCCTATGATTCACTAAAATGAGAGCTCCCCTTATTTGTTTCATATCGGGAGTGTAGGCCTACTATATATCGTTCGGAAATATATCACGAAAAGAGCATTATAAAAATGATGTCAGTGTACCTAGTTATACATTATTATATATGCTTAACTGCTATTTATGTGACATATTCCAAATAAATGTGATCTACTCTGTTTCACACATGTACTGATTGTACACAAGGAGTGAAATAAATATATACACATTTTACTTTATTTTCCCTCCCCTGGTTTACAGCACCGCAGCCGGTTGTGTCGAATCCTAAACCACTTGGTGCTACCACGGTGATGATGGATGAAAATCAGCCAATCGGCACCTACGTCTTCACTGCGCACGCGCACAATAACCACAACTGGAACGATGTGGTGACACGGCCCCTGGTGTACTCTCTCGGCGCTATCACTCCAGATGATGCCATCACAGGGGTCACGGATCCATTTGTAATAGATTCCGATACAGGTATAGTAGACATAATATGTTGATAGATAAAAATGAAATGAGTCGGGCTTTCGGCCACCTTTGTGCACATATAGGCTAAACTGGGCCAGGAGAACCTCCTGAGGATGGTGAGATGATTGAGATGACACTGTCCTCCAGACACAGGATTCGAAATGCGAGCCCTGGCTGTCTGAGACCGATTACGCTACCTCTTGGTCACAGAGGCTCCCCACAATACTGACTTTCACACGTGGATGGGGAAGAAACATTCTTTGTTTCTTTCAAAAATCGTGTATTACCACCTGATTATCTTTGTAGACTGAAAGGATTAAAGTCATTTTTAGTTCACTTGTGTTACTGTGAGTCCCACTCTTTTATAAAATAGCGGTGTTTTTAATAGAGAGAGACTGACTGTGGTCATACATATGCCTACGGCTCTTCTGTTCATTCTAATGTTTTTTTCGCTATGAAAACGACATTTCAGAAACTGCACGAATAGCCTACAGCCGTGAGCCTGCCGCATAAATATATATCTTGTGAGCTATAGCTCACAAGATATATATTTATCCTGCAGATGTGCATTTGATCGCCTTAATACTTCAGCTTTAATGTTACTTTCTGAGATCAAAATGACCCTAAACTACTTTTACCAGTATATTATGCAGGTTTGTTTCTATTTGTCTATTGTTTATCACAGGCGTAATTACAACTGGGAATATCCTGGATTACGACGGTAGCAATTGGTTGGGTGTACCGCCGGATCCATTACCTGGCGATCCTCAGGTGTACACGATACCTGTTATAGTGTCGGATGGCACAGTTACATCACAAGAGAATTTGATGGTGGAATTATACGATGTCAATGAGCAGCACACTTTAGTCATAAACCCAACAACAAGTACTGTGCCTGCAAGTACCACAGGCGCCGGAGTCCTGGTAAACGAAGATTTAAAAAATATAACATGTTTTGTGGGCTTTCATCACAATCTCTTTTTAAATTTTCAAAATAATAATAAAATTACTACTTGTTACAGATATGCTAAACTTTCTGAGAATTCAATAATTACAATTTTATGTGCTTTAAGACTACATTAGATATGACATATCACACTAAATCAGAACCGATATATTTGCTAATATCATTAACTGTTTTCTATTAGGAACAATAATTGAATGTTAGATGATAGTCTAATTATAGAACATTATTTTTATAGAGGCAATATAATTAATTATTCATTGTACACCCTAATTATATAGAGAGCCAAGAGATACCAAGACAACTAAATATAACAGCTTTTAGTTTCCTTGATATTAAATTACAATTTTTTTAATTTGGTCACACACTAGCATTAATTAATTACACTATTAAATAATAATACATATGGGTCACCTCCAGTATATCATGGTGAGCTCACGTGGATCACACTGTTCATAACATGCATAAAATATTCATGTGCGTGTGCAACATCAGTATTTTGCTACGCTGGAATAAACTTGTCTAATGTACCACTCGTTTCACTCGCGCATACACTTTGACACTTAAAGTACAATTTTTTCAATTAAATTTGAACCCACTTAAAGCAATGCTTCACTACCGCGATGCACAGCTTCAAGTGGGTAAAATTACTTACATTTGAAAAGATTGAATGAAAACATAATCTAGCAAATATTCAGCTATTTTTAAATTGTGTGTTTGTTTTAATATAAGAGCAAATATGAAAACGGTTATATGTGAATAACACCTTAATGGTCAACATGATTATATGAATGCATGCATATTACTCACTTTATTTTTGGCTTATCATAAACCATCTGGTGATAATGACAAAGTCGTAGTTCAATAATACTCCATTGTGTTTTAAAATGTATTTGCTGTGATTGTGTATAATGATAAAACGCTTCAGCATACGCATAAATACATTACATTAGTTTCTTGAATATCTTTGGAACGTGCAATTTCAATTAATTGCTATTTTATTATATATACATCAAGGAAACTCGGGTAATTACAATTTCAAATCAAACAACCGCCATTGTAAAATTCATCATCGCGTCTCATTTCCTTCTGCTTGAATTTACCTAGAATATTTTGTTTTCTTTAGATTGCCACAGCGACCAGTACTGATCCGGATCGATTCAATGGCGCTTTCAGAAATCACCGTTATTGGCTTGTTGATCTAGATCCAAACAATGAACTATTCACTCTCAACGCAAACAACGGTCAGAAATCATAATGTTCTTAATCTAATAAATGAAAGTACATGTAATTGTCATATTACAATGAGAGAAACACATATTTCTTCCGAGCGTAGCAACATTTAAATCGGGAGAACATTGTAACCAGCGATTCTAAAACATAATGTATTGCCAGCTCACCATATTAGTATTTAAATAATGAACAATAAATTTCGCACGACTCTTCAAAATATGCACTCTAAACAATAAAGGTTCCTTAGAAGTAACCCTTCAGCTGAATTACCATACAACCGCAGGATAAGCCTTGCATGGTTCTCCTGGGGTTGCATGGTAATAGTACTGAAGGTTTTTTTTTTGAAGTACCTATGTTGTTTAGAGTGTATATTGGAATGAAATTCTGTCGGACTATGACGTTAATGACACAACTTCACTTTTTATGGAAAATATTACTAAAGCAGCAGAGTCATGTATTCCTTGATATAGAGGCACTGTGGGGTACTGTTAGTTTACAGAAAACTCAATGCATTTAATTAGGCGTAGAAATAGAACGTTTTTCCTGTCGCTCCATGACCAAAATAATTTGAGATTGTGTCACCAGACAGACGTTCATATACTTCTATTTTTAATAGGAATTTACCGTATAAGAGTTAGTTACTTATTCAAATGCAAATAAGTAACCAGTCACTTATCCCTTATTGAAAACCGAATATGTAAACTAGACATGCACAGCTCTTTGTGCTGTGATTAGGTTGGTGTTTTACTTATTTTATCTCTGCAAATTACCAGTTTATGAACAAACAAACAAAATATTCATGTCTTTGTTGCAAATATTATTTAATTCATTTTTTTTGTGCTGCAGGACAAGTTACAACAGCCCGAGATTTGCGTACATGGCGGGGAACACCTGAGGTGTACACGCTGAGTATCATCTCCTCTGACGGCATGTATTCTGATGGACCTGAGAATCTTTACATCTCTGTGACTGACATCCGACAACCACCCAGGATCACAAACCTGCCAAGCTCTGTCACAGTCCTAGAAACTGACACAGCCGTCACCAATATCTTCACGGTATTACGCACATTATTGTATAATCTGGTTTGCGTATGTGTATCAGCAGTGATTGAGCTATTTATTAGGTGTTGCAAAAACGATATATAATATACAACATTATTATGTTCTGATGGATACAAACTATAATTTAAGCTTGAACGCCACTAAAACGAGCCCCTCGAATATTACCTTTCCACATTCCATTATGTATTGAGGAAGAGCGCACAGCTGGAGACCAGCCAGAATCAATCCTAAACATTTGTCAAGCGCTCATCGCTATGCTATAATATGATAACACGCTAAACACTTTTACATATTTTAATGCACGCGTTTTTAACTAATCAGAACTCAGTCTTGTATATATATATGATATATATTAACAAAAAAATAAATCGAGAAGTATTATTTCTACATGTACTTCAAATCACCCTCTCACAAACCCAGCCCTACTTTATCCCAACCCAAAAATACCCCACCCCAGCGCTACCATCAAAATAATTGGGACGTTTTGTCAATATCTTTTTCAATAGATCATTACAGAATATATTTTTTAACATGACATTAAGTTTAAATTTTGATGTCATATAAAAATTGCATATATTACATTTTCGTTTTTGTCAAAAAATGATAAAATATACCGTAAAATCCCACTATTCAGCAAAATTTAAAAAAAAAACATTATTCTGACTCGAAGGAGTGACACATACACCAACAAATTCAAATTTTAATGTTATAAATAATTAATATAATACTGTATCTACGATCCACATATTGTATTGTTTTAATACCTAATCATTGTATTACTGGAAACAATAATCAATTGTCAAGAGACATTTTTGTTTTGTAGCTCGCCAACTGGAATGACAATGGCAATCCTGTTACTTACGAATATGTAACGGAATACCCA